>MU183916.1:117520-135536 GCA_016904865.1 Pissodes strobi
CTGTGCAGTCTGTGAGTGATGTTCGATCTCCTCACAGTAGGCCCTCCAGGCCTCCCTCTGTTTTTTTCTTACTAGTTTTTTAAACTCCCGCAGATTGGTGCTGTATTGCTCTCAGTCGGCTTGAGTTCTGGTTCTTTTTGCTCTGTTAAAAGATATTCTCAATGTCCTCTTGAGTTCTCCCAGCTCTTTGTTCCACCATTTTGTGGCTTCCCCTGGCTGTTGTTGTGATGCCTCAAGAGGGCAAGATTTTTCAAAAGCTTTAGTTATGGCGGTCTGTAGGCCTAGAGTACGACTTTCCAGGCCATCATTGTCTCTAGGCGTATTCCCCTCAACTTCCCGTAAGTTCTCCCGAAGCCGGACGAGGAACTGAGCCCGATCCGTCTTCGGTGATCCCTAAAAAGCTTCCTGGGCGCCTTCATTGAGCCAAGCTCAAATGTTAACCAGCGATGATCTGACATGGTGACCTTGTTAGAGACATGCCAGTTTATGACTGCTTGAGATATGTCCGCCGAGGCAAGTGTTATATCAATTATGGTTTGACTCCTGGAGTTAATAAAGGTTGGTGCAGTACCTCTGTTGAAAATGTTGAGGTTGCTACCTGTAATGTAATCAAACTGATTTACCTCTAGCATTGCTGTCTTCGTCTAGGTCACATGGTGTGCGTTAGCGTCACAGCCCAAAATGACCTCCCATTTCTGGTTCTGGCAGTGTGATATCAGGTCCTCCATTTCCCTCGTGGGAGGCAGTGTTGCCGACTCCTGGGGGAGGTACACTGCAGCTAAGACTACAAAGTTAGTTTTGCCGGCCAATACATATACCATTTTCACGGCCGTTAGGTCAGAAGTGGACAAGTGATATAGAGGCTAAGCTTTAATGTCCTGAGGTACATATATTGCAGTCCACGGTCTGTCTGTTGTGGGTAAGCTAATAATGCGCCCACTTAGTCTAGTTAGTCCAGTTACCCTGGATTTCACCACCCAGGGTTCCTGGATCAAGACCAGTGCATTCTGCCTTTCGTCTAGGTGGCGACAGAGAACTGCCGTTGCAGCCCGGCTATGATGCAGATTGCACTGGACTATACTGACTGAACCCGCCATTGGGTTGTTTAGGGTTGGTTCGGCTGAGGAACCCTTCCAGCTCAGGGCTATCCATTTCGATGCCCTCCTCCAGGAGGGCATCCTCGTCCACTGCGGCAGCGGCATCAGTCGTTCCCGACGGCTCAGCTCTTCCAGCTTCAGTCTCCATAGGCTTCTGAGCTGGTTTACTGATTTTGGGGTCCTCAACAGGCCGTACTCTAAGTACGAGGGAGGTGAAGATGTAATTCAACCTCATCGATTTCGACCTTAGAGTGGCCATGAACTCGTCTCCGTCACCGAACACGAGGAGGTGGCCGTTCGGCTCATTTTTAGCCTCATGTTGGAAGAGACACCACTTTCCGACGTCTAGCGCCGGGTTCTGTGCTGCTACGCGAAGAAGGACAATCTCCTTCTCCCCGTGGCCAGCGCCTGCCTCTAGGGGGGTCCAGAGAGATGCCTTCGTCAGCCTTGGCAGTCGATCCACGCGAAACGACTGACGGCTCCGAACTGCTGGCAGAGGGTGACAGTAAAATTTTGTCCAGCTCCTCCTTCAGCAGGTTTTTAATTAGGGCCTCCCTCTCTGAGGAAGCAGACTTATGAGTCTATAGTTATGTTGTTCGTTTTCCACTGACAAGTAACACTGATGATGGCTTAGGCCAAAAGTGCTCTGTTATGCTTTTATAAGAATTCCTTTATTTGATTAAATTTTTGCATGGAATACAAAAGTGTTTCATTTAGTATTATCGGAAGACGTCTATCTTATGCTGAGGAACCGAATATGCTCCATACATGATGGTGCTGCAGCACACTTTAAAAACAATTTTTTCTGTGCGGCCATCTGACAACTTTGGTTTATATTACCCAATCAGTATCAATAGGACAATTCACGGCAAGATAAAACGAAAAACTTTATAGGTATTTTTACACATGTACGAGGAAATATCAAAAAGATCGTTGCATCGTACATTATGGGGCAAGAGGCCCATTTCAGTCACTCATCAGAGCTGTATAAAAATTTAGTTTCTTCCGGCATATCCAATCATTTTTAAAAAAAATAGAAACGGCTATTTGGAGCAAAAAAACTAAAGAGGGAGTTTTGGTAAGAGATTTAAAAATAATAACTTTGGGAACATAGGAATAGTAAGCCATGAAAAAAAACAAGATGTTATGCTATCCCCCCTTGTATATCAAGACATGTTTAATGGAGAGAAAGCAATGGTCCTTAAGGGCACATGTAGGCACCAAACTAAAAATAATTTACCTCAAGCGTTCCTTAGATTAAAAAAATAATAATAATTTCCTCCTGGTAGAGAAAAATAAAAGAAATAAAATATAATTTGCAACGAAACAGAAAAAAATACAACTGAAATGTTAAATAATTCAACTTTTCTCTGACATAACTTAAGTAACATATCCAAACCAAGTTTATGGTCACCGAAATATATTTGAAAGATTTAAGGAGAATATGGAGGTTATTCTATTTATTTTACTTCTACTTCAACCATGGTCTCATCTACCTCCAGTTTTAATAATAATTAATTTTTTTACAACTTTTATGAGTAAAAGTTAAAAAATATATAAATTATGCGTAAGTTACAATCATAGAGATATCCTCTAACCTACCTCAGGTTCATGATGAACCTGTACAATATACTTCAATTTAGCAAGCAACGCCTGCAACGATCCTTCCTGTCTTCCACTTGTGTATAGGTCCAGATCAAAATATTGTGGAATGCTAAGAAGATTGGCCAACTTTTCAGGATCTGCTGAAAATTTATCGAGTAAAGGTGGCAAAGTACCAATAAAATGCTCGGTCAGTTTTTGTTTATCTTCGCCAGTCTGAAAGAGATAAAAGCAATTGTATTCAAATGTCAAGGAAATATTAACATTATAGATAACTGTCACTAACTTTTTACCTGTTTAATTTCTCGCAAAGAGGAGATTTTTCTATTAGGACCTCTTCCAACAGGAGCTTCACCTGTAGCAGCTTGCTTTACACAACAAACCATAATTTCAATTAAACTTGTTTCTTGCCTAAAACATATTTAAAATTAATAGGTTTCATAAAACATAGGTATTAAATTATAGGATATTACCGTTGTTCTTTTATAAACAACTATAATACACTTCGAATACGTATAATATATTATGCATTACCGATTATCTAACGGCTCCTCCTGAGGCCCTGGCTCTTCCAGTAGCAAATCAGTCATACATTCCCAATCTTTCATCATAGTATTGGATTCTATGAGTGAATCAACTAGGTAAGCAGCATGTTCATGTAACTCTGATTCAATGAAAAACTGCACCAAATCTCTAATAAACGGCGTGTTAGGTAGGCGTCTTTTGCCTCTTCTTGTTTTTCCAGCATCCATATCACCAGGTTGAAACAGCCGTTCGTTTAAAAACTCTCCTGCTGCTTGAGCGACTGCTCTATGTGATGAATATACCTAAGTAATAATAAGATCTGTAACCTAAACATATTTTTGAAAAAATTACAATTTGAATTAAATAATCCCATAAAACACAGCTCATTATAATTAATATCTGAGAATATTTCATATATAAATTTAAAAACATTGAAATGAGATCAAATATTGCTTTTTTTAACATTTTTTCAGTTTCAAGTTCTAATACAGTTCATATTATTTAGTACTATCATATCACAATTTTCGCTTAAGTTTAAACTGAATACCGAATAAGGTCACCAAAGCAGCAAATAGCTGGTTCCGGGGCTTTATACTATACATAGAATAACAAAATATACACTACGCATTATTTTACTTGATTTTTACTCACACATCTCATACCTTTTACTATATCACAATTTTACGCAAATTTTACACATCAAACATATACTATGTGTATACACTATACATTATACATATGATTAAGAATTTGAGTTAGTCATGGTTTGTAAAAGATTTATGGTAAATTTAGCTTTAAATTTCTCAAACGAATTTTCACTTTTTATTTGATTAAGTAAATTGTTATACATTTTTAAACATTTCATAATTGAATTATTTAAGGCAACGTTTGTTCTTGCAGAGTTGACATATGTATTTTCTACAATTCGAGTATTATGGTTATGGACATTATTTACCAACTTAATATCTATGTTTGATTTTTGCATATTATTTATCACCTTATACATAAATTTACATTGCTCCAAGGTAAGTAGTTCCGACACTTGTAAAAAGCCAGTGTTTTTATATATTATTTCTGTTGGTGTTCTAAAATCAAAACCAAATAAAATCTTTATTATTTTACTTTGTAGTTTTTGTGCTCTGTTGAGGAGTGTTTTACCACAAGTTCCCCATACAGTGATGAGATATCTTAGTATGGACAGAAAGTATGCATTGTAAATTTTACATTACATGTGGAATGCTTAAAGTAGTTTCGACACCTGTACAAGGCGCCAATCATCGGAACCATTTTCTTTTCAATATGGTCAATATGATTTGACCATTTATTTTTGTCGTCAATTATCAAGCCTAAGTATTTTGTACAATGAACCCTACATATTTCTTTATTCACCAATTTCAGAGAGATCTGAGTATCTTTTATATTTTTCTGCATAAAGATCATATAATTTGTATTTTTTTCATTTATTTTCAGCTTGTTGCCAAACAGCCAGGAGTGATAATGACTGAGATCAGTGTTTATTTCTTTTTCAAGAAGTTTAATGTTTTTTCCTTTATATACCAAAATGGTATCGTCTGCAAATGTAAAGTACCTTGCCCTAAGGTCTGCAATCTCTAAATTCCGAACATGATGGGAGTATAAGAGTGGCCCCAGGACTGAGCCTTGGGGCACTCCACAGTTGTTAATGCAGATTTTACTTGTCACTCCATCCATGCCCACATACTGCTTTCTCTCTGTGAAGTAGGTTTGTAGTAATTTGAGTGTATTTCCTTGAATACCCATTTTTTCAAGTTTGGATAGTAGGACCTTGTGGTCTACTACGTCAACGCTTTGCATAAATCAACAAAGATTGTTACCACATAATATTTTTGATAGATAGTCTACAAAATCAGCTGTAGCGCTCATTGTGTTGCTTCCTTTTTGGAAGCCATACTGAAATATGTCTATTTGTACAGACTTTTCATCAAAACCAGATATCCGATTTTTTAGAATAGAATCTATTATTTTTGGGAGGCATGAGATCACAGAAATGGGCCTATAGTTGTCTACTTTATTAGTAGACCCTCCTTTAGGACTAGCAGTGACTCTGGTAAGCTTAAGGACCTTTGGGAATACTCCCTGTTTAGTAATAATATTTCTTTTGTACTAATATCATTATGACCTCAGGAAGATTTCTTGTTAAGGCTATCAACTATTTCTGTACCTTCCTTGATGTTGTTTTATGCAAGCGTATTGACCTGTCATTTGTGATCTCCTCAAACTTACTAGACAAATTTGGCTTACTTTTTTAAATTAATTATTATAATTATATTCGCTCCAATCGATGTGAAGTATTCGTTGAATATATTTACTATACTCTCCCCTTCCGTGATAATCTCACCCTCACACTCAATGCCTGAACATTAATGTGGCTATTTTTGCCTTTTAAAAGGTCATTTATTATTACCTACTTTCGAGAAAAAAAATATTTTTAATTCTTTTCTTTTTTGATTTACAATATTTTTCTGAAGATTAAATTTATAGCTTATGTTAGAGTTACGTGGTTTTTTATTTTTTCTTCATATAACATGTCACGAATTTTGATCATATTAAGGAATTCTGTTGTTATCCAGTCATTATCCTTCCTGTACTGTAATATGTTTTTGAGGCCTTTTTATACAGGTTTGGGCCACAGCTATTAGTTCTTCAAAAGATGTAATGTTAATTGTACCACTTACTTGCTGAAATTCTTGCTTGTACGTTTTCATTTAGAGCTTGTCGTGAAACCTTAGGCTTACGTATAGGAAGAGTTTTGCTCACATTGATATCAAGGATCCTGTGGTCGCCTAGTTTCACATTTTTAGCTGTTTTTACATCACAAACAATATTTTTGTTCGATAAAACATGATCAATTATAGAAAAGTTATCAACTTTTTCAACTGAGTCTATGTAGATCCTGGTGGCGTATGTTTTATTTATTTTATTGTTTATTTTGTAACCATTTAAGGTTACTGTATTTTTATATAAGTCTACATTTTAAGAAGTTTTCATTCATATCACCAACCAATATTGTTCTACCGCTTCCATATTTGCTTAAAATAATCTCTAGATGCTCTAGAAAATCATTATCCAATTGTGACGGAGACCTATAGAGAACACATATTTTTAGATTGATATTTGGCAAGAAAATACAAATAAAATTGCACGATTTATCCAGGCTATTCTGTATTTCGATTGCACTTGAAGGAATAGATTCTTTAATAAAAACCGCTAGGCTCCACCTACAGAACCTCTACATGCATGAAATCCTCTATAGTTATTTATCACAAAGTGATTTAGTTCACTGTTATAAAACCAGGTTTCTGTTATCACTAACACGTCGGGTTGGCATTTTTTCACATAACAGAGTATGTCGTCAAATTTGTTTCTTGCACTTTGAGCATTTATGTAGGAAACCTTCATATTTAATTATGCGTCATTTCATTGAAGTTTAAATCATCTTCATCCTGTATTTTGACTACTTTCGAGTTTTCATCCTTTCTTATGAAAATTGATCCTTTGAAGAACCATATGAACTTATAGTTATTCTTATTACTGAAGTCCCTTGCCAACTTATAGACATATTGATTTTGTTTAGTCATATCATGATTGACATATACCTCCTCACTCCCTCCGAGGTCCATTTTTCCTAGATATTTTCTTACTTTTTCTTGCTTGAAGAAATGTCTGTTGGTCCTGCTGACTTGCAAAACAGGCTTTGATGGGTGCAGTTTGATTTTCAGGTTTACCTATACGTTGGACTTTTATGTTTTCAATCGTAACTTTAAGGATTTGGGTTATGTTTTTCATTACTGCATTCAAGTTTTCGTGTTTGTTACGAGGAATTCCCGTAATTATGACATTGTTTTCAAACAAGTTTTGTCCATTTTTGTTTCTTTCAAGCTGGATTTGTTTCTTTAGGTCACTTATTTCAAGTTTTACCTCATTATTCACTTTCAGTTGCTGCTCGTATTTATCGAATAGATCACGGTGTCTCTCATCCATTTCTTGTAGTTTCATTCAAATGTCATTTAGGGTAATCTCTTCACCAGTTGGTTTTTGCCATATATGGCTTCTTTACGGCTTTCTTCGGTGTATTATGTAACATTGTAACCTCATTTTCCTGCATGCATCGCATATCCACCTTTCTCCACTGGGGTTTTTGAGTTCTTTTTCAATATGCGATAGTTTTGCATTCGACACCGACACACACCTCGCATGATACCATTTTACACATTTATTACACGATATTGCGTACGTATTTTTGCAATTTTTTGTGCATAACGGACATAAACAGTCGCCTGCCATGACTTAACCTTTTTAGAATAAAATCACGTCGAAAATTCGGCACTTTCGGAATTTACTGTATTTGCTGTAGTAAAACAGAACATTAACTTTACTTTCACACAGCTTTTGGTTATTTTTGTTGCTTTTTAGTATTATTATTTGATAAAATTTGGGACAACGAAAAATGTAAACAACTTGGTACTTAACCTCACAAAGATTTGGAAATAGTAACATGTGTAAATTGCATTGGCATTATTAAGATTTATATCAGAACTTGGGATATATACGCTAGTGAATTGAAACTCGAAAAATATAGACAAAGATCAGAGGGATATTGCTAGAGATTCAAACAAGTTTAAATATAATTATATCAGGTGTTTAAAAAATATATCTAGTTCCTTATTTTTATATTCCCTTTTAGATTGAGCACTAATTTAAATGAATATTCAATTCAGAGACTGAATTCGACTTTATTAGAGCAGATGTAACAATAAAAGTAACTCCACATGGGGCATTGAGATTTCGGACAAAAACCACTTGGTGAATGAGGCCCTCACCTACCAGTCTGATTTACCTAGACTACCGGGAATAAGTAGTGGTACACCCATGAAAATGAAAAACGTGTAAACCTTGGAGAAATGTCACTGCCTGGGGATCGTAGGTGCATGTACAAAGCCGAAGCTCGTTTACAAGCAGTTATATCCCAACACAATGTCTAGATGAACCACAATCTAAATGAAAACACTCCTTATTACATCTGACTGAAAAAGATAGTGCCAATGGGAAACGGGTCACGTTCTGAAAGCAATATCTGTCACGGGCAGACCATAGTACGTGAATTTGGAAATATTCCCTGAAGAACAACACATAATGGATAATGACAATCCTAAGAGTAATTGATCGAAGACAACACAATGCGTTGCGAACACGTTAGCGATCCTAACTTTGGAGGCGGCTGCTCTAAAAGGTTTGGTTGATGTTCATCCGTATCATTCTCGCATGTTGCGCAGCTATGAAATTCTTCTCCTTCCTACACTTCTTTTGCCTTGAGGCCTGTTCATTTGGTCTGCCATCACTACTCTAAGCGGCTTAGCAGGTAATCGATGTTCATTTGGCTCGAGCAGCTGATATTTTTTTGTCCGCTTGGGATGGAGCACTCTGCTCGAGATCAGTTAGATCATGCTCTACTTGCACCTAGTCTGGAGGTGGAGCAGTTAGAGCAAAAGCAGAAAAATGACAGATAATCAACAAAAACCGCGGAATATGAAATAATAATATAACCCCACATTTTAAATTTGGAAGAAGACTGAAAGGAATCGTGGTCTTTTTTGAGAAAAATATCCCTATATATAAAATATCCTATCCACGTGCTGTCTTAACAAAATGCGCGTTCATTTGGGGTAGCAAGCTAGGAAGTCGTCCGTGCATGAAATACCTGCTTGGAGTCCAGTTATGGCATTTCGTGTTCTGCTCCAAACTGATTTCTTTGATTTTCCGAGCAGGTTGAGCAAAGCCAAATGAACAGGCCTTTGGATTTTATCCTGCATAATCAATTGCAGCATGGCATATCTCTCTCCCCGTATAACGTGTCCCAGGTATTGCAGCTTTCTAGTTTTGATGATTTCTACAATCTCCAGCTTCTTGTTCACTTTACTCCTGACTTCGTTGTTTGTCACGTCTTCCGTCCATGATATTTTTAGGATTCTTCTATACACCCACATTTCAAAAGACTCAAGTATCTTTACAGTTGCTGCGTTCAGGGTCCAAGCCTCCATTTCATAAAGCAAAGTCAAAAAGACACAACATCTTCTTATTCTGATTCTAAGATCCAGCTTCAAATCCCTTGTACAGAGCACTCTTTTCGGTTTATTAAAGTTTGTTCGTGCCTTTTCTATGCGTATTTTAATTTCTTTAGAGTAGTCGTTGGTAGAGCTGATCATTGTGCCTAGATATCTGTAGTTGTCTACCTGTTCAAGAGTCCTGTTGTTAATTGTTAGAGTCTCATTATTGTTCTGATTTCTAGTTATCTTCATAAATTTCGTTTTTTGACGTTTATTGTAAGCCCATATTCCTGACCGCATTCAGCTATTTTGTTCATTAGTCTCTGAAGATCCTCTAGACTGTCTGCTAATATAACTGTATCGTCCGCGTAACTGATGTTGTTAATCGGTGTTCCATTGATCTTAATACCAGCTATTTCTCCCTCAAGCGCTTTTTCAGGATGTCTTCAGAGTATGCGTTGAAAAGTAGTGGGGACAATATACATCCTTGTCTAACTCCTCTTCTAATTTCGATCTCTTCTGACATTTGGTCGTTAATGCGTACCTTTACCCGTTGTTTATAATATAAATTTGATATGATTCGGAGATCGTTATGGTCTACCTGTTTCGTTTTAAGGACCTTCATTAAGTGATCGTAACGGACTTTGTCGAAGGCCTTGTTATAATCTATGAAACATGCGTATATGTGCTGGTGGTTAACGTCCAAGCATCTCTAGATCATCTTCATTAAATGCAAAGAGGGCCTCACGTGTACCCAAACCTTTATGGAATTCAAACTTCGTCTATATCCATGTTCAGCTTTTGGTATATTCGATTGTGAATTATCTTTAGAAACAGTTTTATAGTATGGGACATCAAACTGATGGTACGGTGATAATTACATTCTCTAGTGTTTGTCTGTTTAGTTGAGAGTAACCAATCGCTGGGTATGACACCCGAATGGCAAATTCCAAAGGGCCTCACGAGAATGCCTCTCTTCTATAATTTTAAATATATCGATAGGGAGTTCATCAGGCCCAAGACTTTTTCCATTCGTTGTTATTTTTAGTGCATGTACTATTACTTCCTTGGTGATTTTTGGGCTTGTTTCTTTTGCGTCGAGAGCTATGTGTTCTAGCGTTCCTCTCTCGTCCTCGAATAATCCCTCAACGTACTCTTTCCAGCGTTCCAATTCCTTTCTGGTCTCCAATATATTCTTGCCATTTCTATCCAGTAATGCTGTACTCTGATTTACCTGTTGTAGGCCTGCCATCTCCTTGACCTTTTTATGTAAATTAAATAGGGCGTACTTGTTTTGAATGTCTTCAATTTCTTTGCATTTTTCTTCAGGGTATTTTTGCTTGGTTTCCCTTATCTTTTTCTGATCTGGTTACTAATCTGTTTATGTTTGTGGCTATCTTTGTTCTTCGTTTGTCTTCGTTGTTCCATCATGTTTAATATATCGTCATTCATTCAGTTCTTGTTTTTCTTACTGGAGTCTTTTAACATTTCTTTGGAAGGGTTGAGGGCAATGTTTTAGTTGTTTCCATTGTTTGTCGATAGCACTGTTGTTACAGTCAAGCTTATCCAGGTTCTCATTTATTTTGTGTTGGAGGTGTTGTCTTTCAGGTTTTTCACTTATAATCTAAAGGTTCTTTGGTGTCTCTTAATACTTTTATGTGTTAGTTGACTTTAGCGATTACTGGATTGTGATCAGAAGAGACGTCTGCTCTAGGGTATGTTTCTGCCTTGATGGCATTGCGGTACCTTTCTTTAACCATGATATAGTCTATCTGATTTCTAACTATTGTGTCTGGTTTATCCGTGGGTGATCGCCAAGTATATAACCGCCTTTCCGGTAGTCTAAAGAATGTGTTTGTTATTATTAGCTTTTGTTCCTGGCAGAGTTGCAGTAGTCTCCTCTTTCATTAGGTTCTCCAAGCCCCTGGTCTCCCACAATCTTTCCAATCTTCCCTTTGCCTATCTTTGCATTAAGGTCCCCCATGACCATGGTGATTTCTCCATGCTTACTTATTTTTATGGCATCTTTATTATGTTGACAGAAAGTCTCTATCTCGTCCTAAGTTTCGTCCACCGTAGGAGCATATACTTGGATCAAATTCAGTTTGGTGTGAGATGTCTTTGGTTGTATGATTATTACTCTTTCGGAAATTGGGACTAAATTCTCCACTGCTCTACTGGCTTCTTTATCTACAATGATTGCGACGCCTCCGTGTCTATGGTGGCTATCATTGTTTACAGAGTAGTATATTACCTTGTTGTCTATCGAACAGTGACCTGAGTTAGGCCATCTTGTTTCGCTTATTCCTAATATTTTTAATCTTTGCATTTCTTCAAGAACGTTGTGTGTTTTACCAGGTTGGCACATACTTTGGACGTTCCACGTGCCAATTCTTTTATTGTGTATCTTTACTTTGTTTCTCTAACTGTTTGACAAGGGTTTCGCTGGATGACGACCCGAGGGGCCTTGTCTTTTCCTCTCCTGCCCAATCTCGGGTTCCGATACCCATGATCATCAGTAAACTTATCATTCTTGGTTCGTGATGCCATCATGATTCTACTAGGGATATCCTTAAGGATCTTTAATGTGGTAGTCCTCCCGTGGCTTTCCACATCCGTATGCCGTTGATTACTTTTGTAATTCCTCCGCCTTTGTGGCCGGTTTCTCAACCAACAAATATGGTGCCCTTACCCTTGTCAACTCCTCCACCCGTAGCTGCTGACTGACAAGAGGGGATTACTTATACCGGTAATCATTCGGTCGACAGAGCAGGGTGCACCACGTGCAGGTGAGGTTGTCAGTTGGGTTGGGTCGACTTACCCTTGTTGCGGTTTTTTCTTCTTCTTATCACGCCCCCTCCACACGAAGGTTGGCGATCCATATGGCTAGCATTGTCCTGGATACATCAGCTCTAAATATATCAGTCGAAATGCACCCGAACCATCTTCTAAGGTCCTTTAACCAGGAGTTCAACAGATCTTCTTCCATGAATCTTTCCCTGAATTATCAGTTTCAGTAATTCGTATTTTTCGCCTCTCATGATATTGCCTATGTATCTTGATTTTCTCTCTTTAATGATGGTTAATAACTCTTTTGACTTTTCCATTCGTCTTAATACCTCTTCGTTTGTAATTCGTTGAATCCATGAGATACGAAGCATGCGGCGATATACATACATCTCAAAAGCCGCGATTCTTCTCTCAGTTATCAGATCGAGAGTCCAGCCTTCACAACCGTACAGTAATACACTGAAGATATAGCACCTGACCATGCGCATTCTGAGCTCCAAGCTCAAATCAAGACTGGTGAAAAACTGCTTCATTCTGGTGAAAATTTTCCTGGCTTGTTCAATTCTAGAACGTGTATCTCCCGCTTCGGGTCGCACAGCGAGTTGATTATGGTGCCAAGATATTTGAAGGATGATACCTGTTCGATATTTCTGCCATTGATCAAAAGCGTTTCGGTGATATGTGCCTTGGAGAAAACGATCAATTTGGTCTTGGAGATGTTCATGTGTAGTCCGAATCGTTCACTGTGTTGTGTAATCTGGTCTATCATTACTCGTAAGTCTGATTTGTTATCGGCTAGGACCACGGTGTCATCTGCGTATCTTATATTAGTGATGCGGAGTCCATTCACTTTAATACCTCCCATATCTTCCAATAGAGCCTCTCTAAAAATGGCTTCCGAGTAAATGTTAAACAGGAGCGGAGACAAAATGCAGCCCTGCCGTACTCTACCTGTCTACTCTCACCTCCGCATCTTCTGATGCCTGACGCAATCAAATGCCTTACGATAGTCAATGAAACAAGCGTATACATCTATGTTCATGTCCCTACATCTCTATGTTAGCACGTTCAGGGAAAAGAGAGCTTCTCGAATGCCGAGTCCACTCTGAAATCCGAATTGACTGTCACTTATTTGTTCTTCGCATTTCTTATAAATCCGTGTATGGATTAGAACGTGGGACATCAGACTATTCATGCGGTAGTCATCACACTGAGAGGAGTTTGGCTTTTTTGGAATCGTCACGAAGGTAGACTTGAGCCAATCGTAAGAGATTTTTCCTGCACTGTAGATGGTGTTAAATAGATCAATTATAAGCTCTAGGCCTTTGCCTTCTTGGTTTGCGATAATTTTGAGCACCTCTTCATGTACATTATCTGATCATGTGGCTTTTCTGTTTTTCTGAAATTTTATTGCGTGGTTGACTTCGTTTTTTGTAATAGTAGGTCCCCTCTCTCTGCCATCATCCACCCCCGTGGGAGACTCCGGCCGGTCATCATCGAACAGTTCCTCTACATTCCATCTTTTTAAATTTTCTTCGATGATCTTATGATCTCATTATTGGCATCTCTGAGGATTCCCATCTCATTTTTTCCTCCCAAGTCCGGTCAGCTCTTTTATCTTCTTGTGCACATTGAAGGAATCATGTTTTTGCTGCAGTAACTCAATTTCTCGGACAGATACAACTCCCTTCACTTCTTCCTCACGGTCCTGTTTATCTCCTTATACTTCAGCGGTACTCCCTATTGCACTTCCTTCTCTCCGTAATGAGTTCCAGAATTTCCTCTATCATCTATTCCTTTCTCCTTAAACCCAATGTCCTATTCTTGTACTTTCTGTGTCTAGCTGTTCTGGTGTGGCAATTACTTCTAAGTACCTCTCAAGTTTTAGGCCTATTTTTTTTTTTGGAATTCTATGTCATTAAGCTTCTCCAAATCTATTTGTTTATTTAAAGTGTTGTGTTTTAACTTTGTAAAGCGTTTCATTCTGAAATCCATAACAACCGGGTTGCGATCGCTACTGACATCTGTTCCGGGATAGGTTTTTAATGATTTAACGTACTTTTTGATTTCGAGGCCAGTCATTATGTACTCTATCTGATTCCATATTATTCTTTCCTGGTTGTCTGCAGGTGATATCCAGATATATAAGCGTATTATTGATTAAGTATTGGAGATGAAAAGATTATACTCATCACAAAACTGCACAAGCCGATCACCTCTAGATTTTCTCTCACCGAGACCGAAAGCCCCGCCATCTGCATCACATGCAACTTTAGCATTTAGATCTCCCATGATTATCGTAATTTCACCCCTTTTAGTGAGTTTCATCACCTCATCCACCTATCTCGTCCCTGATGAGTATAGCCGGTCCGTATCTATGAGCATTATCGGATCCTCCGGAGTAGTAGATATATCCGTTGTTGGCTTTTATTTTACCCGATCGGGGCCATCTGACTTCGCTGAGTCCTAGGATATCGATGTTGATCCTGTTCATTTCTTTCTCCACATTCGCAAGTTTCCCTGCCATGAAGAGACTGCGTATGTTCCATGTCGCAATGCGTATTGTCTTGGTCTGATCTTGTTATTTTGATTAATGGACGACGACGGAGGGATTCTTAGCACCCTCTCCTCACTTAAGAGGTGCCCCGGACTGAGAGAAGCGAAATTGATAGAAACAATTTTTGGGAAATTCATTAAAACACGAACCAACGAGTTCAAAAAAAGTCAAAACATGGATTATTCTCAAAGGAAAACCCCACTGACAAAGCTGAAGTATTAAAATGTAGTGTCTATAATTAGACTAAAATCGAAGAGGAATAATATTACACAATAAGCAAACAGAAATTTAGTCGATTCTAACGTTCTCTCTGAAAGAACTACAGTTCTCTTTTTTTAAACGCGCGATCAAAACGAACCTTGAAATAATGGACCAATAACTTCCAATCTGTGGCATAAAAGTTGTCATCAACCTAATAGAAAAACAAAGGATTGCATTACGGCGCGGCGCGGCGCCTTTTCGTTGTAAGCATCGACACAGTTGTGCTGAAACAAATACAAGAGAAGATAAGAAACGCCAATAAGTGTTATACACAGTACCGTAAAGCCTTGGACTTGGCGCATTTCAACCGGATATTCGGTCAAATTGAATAGTTTGAACACTATAACGACATAATCTATGCACATTTCGCACTATCGGGCCTACACTATCGCCATGACGGTTTATTACAAGCTTTAACAGCATGTTTGAAAGTCGAATTCTTCCAGCAAAATAATATTAGACCTTCAAGGTGGAGATAGTGGCATTTCTGAGAAAATTCACTTACTAAATCTCGTTAGTTTAATAATCCTATCTTCGAGTACATAATAATTTGTTTTGCCATTTATGCACTATAATAAAACTTAGAAATGAATTCTATTAAATATAATGTAAACACCTTCAGACGAACAAGAAGTAATTTCAAATACATTATTGTCAAAACTTGTAAAAATATGACCTATTTTAAGAACCGACGCTGTCCGCTTTTGTCTCATTATTTGTTTGATGACTGATAAAATCTTATTTCCATGAAAAAATAAATAAGTATACACAACATACCAGTTCATAAACATGTTCACAATCTTTATCAGTCAAAATTTCATGGTGATGTTTCAAAATTGAAATCACCAGTCTAACTGCTTGCACTGCTACATCATATTCTTTATCTAATGTCATGGCAACAATCCTGTCTTTAAACTTATTAGTAAATAATTCCAACTTCCCTTTTAATTCTTCACTTGCATATAAGGGTTGCAAGGCTTGGAGACATCTGAGACGTACTTCACCAACCTGTTAACAAATCTCATTTAACGTATTTATTCCCTTTAAAATGCATATATTTCATAAAAACATTGTGGAACACAACACAATGCTGCAATTAAAAACAAATATTTATGGATACTGCGAGAGGAATTCTACATACCTATAGCTCTAGAAGTATGTATGCGTAGCAAAAATAAACAACTGTAAACCTAGTTTTTTAGTTACTAAATGTAGCTGCATTATCATACTGAATTTAACTTAAACAATCTGAGCATAGGTGAATAATATTTGATTACATTATTATTTCTTCTTAGAATATCCAATCGAGGCACCAATTATAGGATAAGAAGTGAATACAAACACTTAATGATTTTAAAATTATAAAAAAATACGCCATCTATACTTAAAATAAAAAGAAAAACCAATGCCAACTACATTAATAATCATAAACGTTTTACTTATTTGAGAAATATTGTTTATAATATTGTTATAAATTTGATAAAAAGGAGGATATTAAAAGACATATTAAACACCGCAAATTTTTTTCCAGATTAGAAGTATTTAAATGGGACTCCGCATGATAAACGCGTACTCTTAGACGTACAAAAGTTATATACAGAGTGCGAATAATAGGAACCTTGTATTTCAGCCGGCATTGGGTTGATAAAGGTGGTGAAAAAGTTATTCACAAATGTGGTAAAAAAACAACGCGCCAACGATTACCGTCCTATTTCAAAATATCCAATAAAGCCCAAAATCTTTTCACTATGTAATAAAAACCATAAAGGTGAGGGATTATACGAAACCGACAAATGCAGCAACTAAAACTGCAATTGCTCTCTCTTCATCTTTGGATAATGTTACATATAACCGGACAGGTACTTCTATCTTCTATACTTATAACAATAACGTTGAGAAGAATTTGGCAATATAATTCAAACAACGAATATTTTACTCTGGACTATTGACCAACGCGAGGGAGAACTTGTATTATACGGGAGCCAGTAGGCTCTGTATACAATTTTCACGTCGAATTACAAATTCATGTCAGAAAAGTATGTCATTGCAGCCAAAATTAATCTTTAAAATTTTTTCTTCAATACAACAATTCGGGAGAAAATATAAGAATGGTGTGCCAGTGTTAATGAGTGTTGTGAGAAATTGGATTTCTTTATGTATTTCTGAGCAGGTTCAAAACGAGTGCTAAAAAAATTACTTTGAGCTAGTTTGTTAACGTTATTTTTTTTTGTTACTTGTAAATGTTGATATGCTGAAAATGAATAAATAAATATACAGGAGGTATTTTGTTATTGTTCCAAGACTAAATACACCACAATAAAACTGAATAATATTTTCGTACAAGTGTAGTTTTACAATATAAAATTGATACTCATCTATAGAATTGCAATAAAATAAAATAAAGTGATGTTCTTACCTTGTCATGAAGGGTCCATCCAATATACTTCAAATAAGAGTCATCCAAGAAGTTTGCGTGAAATTTGTGCATCCAAACACCTATTTCTGTCATAGCAATTGCCCGGATTTCTGGCAGTGTGTCCCTGTATCGATGTACAAATACTGACTTAAACATATAGGTTAACATGTTTTTAATTTCATCCATATTTTCTTCCAATTCCTGCCTTTTTCCAAGAAGCGCTTCTAGACGGTCACTTGCTCTCTTTTCTCTCGACTTTTGCCTTTCGGCATCATATTGCCTTTGAGTGTTGTCCAAATTTATTGACACAGTGAGTGCTACATCTACTAAAGCTGTCATTAATTTCATTGCTCCTAGGGTGGCTGTATGTCTGAAAGCTCGAACCTAAAATAATCATATTATTTTAATTCAATTAAAGAGTATAAACAATAGTGATGTGAGGAGCGAATATTTCAAGTGAAATATTCGGAATAATTCATAAATTACTGAAATATCTGAGAATATTCCGAATAATCGACGAATATTTCATGAAACATTCCGAAGATTCGACAGCGAATATTCGCATTTCTCCTTTTTACTAATACTAATATTACATTTTACGTTTACTGAGGATTGCAAAATTTAAAAAATATCGATGTATATATATTGTATCATAAGATATTGATTAAAAATATCGATACATTCG
>MU183916.1:135936-168865 GCA_016904865.1 Pissodes strobi
CGAATGTTTTTGTGCTACCCTATAAAACTGGCCTTGCCGTGTCTATGTATGAGTCATCGCCGGCGCCGGCCGCGAAGGTTCGGGAACGCTGGAATTATCTCGATGCCCTGGTCGAGATTCATATAGAGTGGTCTGGGGCAGGACTGGGCATTTCAAAAGAGATTGCCGAGTACAACTACGGTTTAGATCTCCATCCAGATACGCTAGGGCCTCAAAGTCAAATCAGCAAAAAAAACTTCAACTAGTCAACATTGCGGGGCGGGTGTTGGCTAAAGAAGATAAAGCCCCCAGGATCGTATCCATAAAAAGTCTAGGAAAAACGCCGACAGTCTAACTATTAAAGGAAATATTAAGGGAAAAGCCATTATAATTACTGTTGACACTGGTGCGGCGGTGTCTTTGGTAAGGTCCAACAGAGTAAATAGAGTAGAAGTCCTACCCATATCGAAGAATGTCATTTTACGTACGGTTACCGGTGAGACTGCCGAAATACTTGGAGAAATGGATATTGAACTTCAACTGGAACGAATTAAATTACACCACACAGTGTTAGTAGCCGACATAGAAGACGAATTTATTTTGGGGATGAATCTCATCGGTCAACATGGATTTTTGTAAGCATTGCCAAAGAATAGATCAACGAGAAGGAATTAATTACTCCCATTAGGCAAATTAAATTTGAAGTTGATCAGCAGTGGACCTCAGAGCAACATAAAAAGGATCAGCTTTTGAGGATACTGAAATAGCACTATTGCTAAGAGCTAAAGAAGAACATCAACCAAGACCAAGCTGGAGAGAGATTTCAACTAACGGATTTGCTTTTTTACACTCTGTGGGTGGTGGAAAATGGACTTCTTAAACGAGCCTGGGAAAGCGCCGATGGAAAAGTAGTGAACATAGTTAGTGGTACCAAGGAAGGAGATATCGGGAGTCCTAGAAGCAGTTCATAATGGAAAGTCTGGTGCTCATCTCGGAGTGAACAAAACGATTGACAAGATCCGCGACAGATTTTACTGGGTCAACTACTGCCAGGATGCGAAATCGTGGTGTCGACAGTGCTCAACCTGTCCCACAAGTCAAGGACACAAAACAAGATCTAGGGGAAAATGAAACAGTATTGGCCTACCGTTTGAACGTATCGCCATTGACGTAGCTGGCCCTTTTCCAGAAACAAATAAT
Organism: Pissodes strobi; assembly: GCA_016904865.1. Taxonomy (NCBI): domain Eukaryota; kingdom Metazoa; phylum Arthropoda; class Insecta; order Coleoptera; family Curculionidae; genus Pissodes; species Pissodes strobi. The sequence continues at coordinate 137,116 of MU183916.1, forward strand.
GGTAACAAGTACATTTTAGTGGCAATTGACTACTTCAGTAAATGGCCTGAGGTATTTGCGATCCCCAATCAAGAAGCTGTTACCATAGCAGAGGTCCTCGTGACTAACCTATTGAGCAGATTTGGTGTTCCGTTAGAGCTGCACTCAGATCAAGGACGCAACTTCGAATTCAAGGTTTTCCAGAAAGTCTGTGATTTACTCAACATCCATAAAACACGGACTAAAGCCTTACATCCACAATCAGACGGCATGGTTGAGCGGTTTAATAAGACCATTGAAGATCATTTGTCAAAGATCGTAGATGAACATCAGAAAAATTGGGACCAACACATACGACTATTTTTGATGGCATATAGATCAGCAGTCCATCACACGACAGGACTAACACCAGCCATGGTTTTATTTGGAAGAGAACTCCGTTTACCCTGTGGCCTAGTATGCGGAACGCCAGGCATTCAGAATATGGAAATTCAAGACTACGCGGACCCTCTTAAGGAAAAGTTACTATACCTCCATGAATTAGTCAGAGAGAACACGGAGAAAGCCAGTAACCGAATGAAAACACGATATGATCTCAAAGCTAATTCTATGGGATGTCAGATGACCGATAAAGTCTGGTTATATAATCCGCAGAGGAAGAAAGGAAGATCTCCCAAGCTAACGCCAGTATGGGAATGGCCCTATACAGTCATCAAAAGATTTTATGACGTAGTGTATAGAATTCAACGTAGCCCCAGAAGCAAACTGAAAGTTGTCCACCTCGACAGGCTGAAAGCATATCACGGACATGAAGTAGCTGATCAGGACGATCAGGTTTAAGAGGGAGGCAATGTCACGGCTAGCAACCATCCGAATGTTTTAGTGCTATCCTATAAAACTGGCCTTGCCGTGTCTATGTATGAGTCATCGCCGGCCGGCCGCGAAGATTCAGGAACGCTGGAATTATCTCGATGCCCTGGTCGAGATTCATATAGAGTGGCATTGCTTCTTCCCGAGTATTCGTGATAGATTTGAGATTGTATATAAGGAATAGATCTAAACCGTGTTGAGTTAGTTAAGCATTGAGTGTTGAATTGTAAAGAGCTATTAGTTGTAAAGTTATAAGAGTAGTTTAGTGTGTTTAATTGTATACAGTGATTAAGAATAAGGAGAGTATTAGTTTAAAATAGTAAAGTGTTAATTTCGTTCAGAACCCACGGAAAAACGTAACAATAAGATATCGATTAAACATATCGATACATTCGATATATCGAAAGAATCGGAAAGAAAAATATCCATATACATATATCGAATTTATTGGTGGAATGGCATATGTCAGAAGACTGAATTAAAATATTTGGCGGTTTCAATTTTGGGATTGCCACCTTCGTCTGGTCCTACAGAAAGATCATTCAGCAAGTATTGATTTATACATAATAAAAAAAGAAATAAACCCACCGTTAAAAAAAAGTCTATAATAACATCATGTTTCACACAACCTTAAGTTATTGGCAGCACAAGCACCTACCAGGTCCGGGATCAGACTCCCTTCACCTTCACATATACCGTCACCAATACCAACACAAAGTATCATAGGCTTAGATTCGGACATAGTTGAAGATAACCCCAAAGAAAATACTAATAAAGCATCCACTTCATTTTACAAATATCAATCTAATTTAGAAATGGAACTAGATAAGGCGTCAAGAGCCTCAGACTCAACCTCAAACCTCTGAATACACACTGGCTATAGTATTGGTATTGGAGAAGAAAATTCTTCCAATGAAGAAATTTGAGGGAACAGAAAATATTATTTAAGAATTTAGTTTCCTGTATTCTTTATTTATTATTTTTTAAGAATTTAGATTTTATTTTGTTTTCGAAATTATCATTTTATTTTTATTAAAATATAAAACAATCAAACAGAATAACGTGGTGTGGACGGTGTGGTTTATTGACTATTTTAACTATGGGCCTAACCTGCCATCTCCCTTCCCATATACAAATGAAGAACACAAAATATCTAGAAGGAAATATAGGGATGCAGATGCTGTATGACTAACAATTTATTTTTTATGTAGATGTTGGTCTTGTATTTTTAAAAATATGTGAGTTTTCAGTACCAAAATGTTCAGAATTCAACAAATAAAATATTTTTACAATAAATTTTAATGTTCCCGTTAAATTCGAGAATATTCTGAATATTTCCGTAATATTCGGAACAAAAAATAAATTTCAGATATTTTCTATCACTAATAAACAATAAGCTGGAATTTTAATTGCAACTTTTAACAAATTTTAATGCCAATTGTTTAACATATATTATGTATGCTAAAAACATGTGTTAAAACTGCTCCCGTATTTTCTTCATTTTATGTGTTTTAATCTGCTTGTTGTCGTTTTGTTGGTAAAAGTCTTTTTCTACGATCATTAAAAAATAACATTATTATAGATCTGCTTTCAGTCAAACAATGTCATTCATTACTCACGGGCCGTTGAGTAATATTAAAGAAGTCACTGGTTTTAACAAATTCAGGTATGCAATGACCGTGTTCTTTTGTCAAACTATTTTGCAAAGATCATATCAGACGTCAAAGTGATTGCAAGTTTAGAAATTTAATAATAATAATAATTATGGAATCCGATTCCGAAAATGAAGTAGAAATGCAGAAGTTTTAAATGCTGCAAATATAGTCACAAAGCATTTATTGCCTGAAAAATCCAGGAAAAAGTACGAAATGGTGTATAGCACTTTTATGGATTGGCGAGCCCGCAAAAACGTCAATTCTCTTTCTGAAAATGTGCTATTTTTATTTTGGAGAACTTTCAGAAAAATACAAATCTTCATCATTATGGAGCCAGTACTCCATGTTAAGAAGCACTTTGTATATAAATAACAACATTAATATAGAAAATTACTCAAAGTTGCGCAGTTTTTTAAAACGAAAATCTGAGGGATATCAAGCAAAAAGTCCAAAACATTCACTCCAGATGAAATTAAAAAATTTATAATGAAGCAGATGACCGTATATATCTTGCAATCAAACAATGATGTATTATTTATTTAAATGTAAATACATAAAAGGGAAACGGCGATAATATTTAATTTCTTAACATTTATTCGTGCTGAAGTACATACATCCAATTTATCTTCGCAAATGGCGCGTTTGGTTAACGTGTTGAAATTGTAGTTCGGTTTTAACGACATCGCGTTGGTTGTGAGTTCAATCCTCGCCTCCTACGTTGTTTTTTTTTATCTTATATTTTTGATATTTGATTGATACAGTATACTTATTTTTAGTTTCTACTAATAAAAAGTATTTTAATATTATTATTATTATTTCATGTTAAGTTCAGTATTACATTTTGTCAACATTGCCTAACAAAATTGTATTTAATCTTGGCTATGACTCTCTTTTTTGATCGGCCCTGTATAATGATCGTAGAAAAAGTATAGTATTCTACTCGCATGTAATGGCCATTACTCACTCGGATGAATTACGGCCCTCGCCTTCGGCTCGTGCCGCAAACTTCATCCTCATGAGTAATAGCTATCATTACATGCTCGTTGAATAATATACTATTCCTGCAAAACTGTGAAAATCCTTCAAGTATATCACGAGAAAAACGTCAGTTTCCTTCGCCGAAATAGCCTTTAAGTGATCAAAACTATATTTTTCATCGTCAACTCCGTCAATACATTATCAGCTTTCGATAGCAGGGATTCTTCAATGTGCTAAGGTGCAGTGTATGAAAATTGATAATAATTTCCGGCAATAATTTTACTTGGTTTCCAAATGAATATTGTCCACTAAGTTTCCGTTATATAAAAAATACACAGTGGACAGTTTAATCCTGAACTTGGTAATTGTTGTATAAATTATTATGGTTAACTTATAAACTGTTTCATAAACTATGAAGATAATAATAAAACAATATAGTATAAGCTAGGTAGCTTTAAACTTAGCCCAATACAACTTCCCTCCAGAAGAACCTATCGATCAGTTTCGGGAAGAGATCATTCTCGAGAAGGCCCCACGGGCGGTTCTGCAGAGAAACATTTATTATCGTTTTCACGATGATAGGACTATCACGAAAGTATTCTCATAAAACAGTCGCGTTATGAAAGTACGATGTTTACGAGGTAAAGATAAACGTGACAGTAGCGATACCTAGTAATGTGGCGGACACTGAGCTAACTGCAGGTCGTTAGTGAAATGATTAAAATTAAATGTAGAAAAAGCCAAAAAACTATATGAAAATCAGCTACTAAGGAAAATCATATTAGTTTTGGTTTATCCACATCACTAGCCATTTCTTGATTGTATGTATCTAGTGCTCCTAATGTAGATATGTTCTATATTGGCCCGCTTCAAGTATTTTAGCAAAGGAACCATCATCTAAAAAAACGTACAATTAAAGAAAGTGCTTTAATTTTATTAAATAAAGATGTTTGTGTTGCTTCAGTTTCTGTTAATTTTAAAACACCTGGTTACCTTTGCTAAAAACTGAAGTTGATAAGCGACACTAAAAATTAACTAAACCTTTAAACAAAAGTCATTGAATTAGTCCCAAACAAAACACATAGTACCAAATGGTAGATATATACCACCTCAAAATCGAATCAATTATTTACCTAATAACACCTCAATATCACACTAATCTAAAACATCAGTAACCAGTAATTAAACGATATGACATCATTATTGTCATCCTGTCAAAGTTAAATCAAAACTTGACAAATTGCACGAACGTTTTACTGTTATTTGCATCTTTATTTTTAGATTTGTTCGTTCTTGACAACGGGGGCAGATTTGTTCCTCGAAACGTCGACCGTTTTTCATTTTCTTTTAGGTTTTTCAACTTCATTAGAGTCACTAAATTGGCACTTGTGCTGTTTACACCCTGGAGCCTGAGCCGAAGCGGCTCTATTTTCCAAAGAATCGTACATTGAAGTGGAGAAAAAGGCAAAAACTTGTAAGATAATGTTCCTAATGTTAAGACGACATTTCTGTCAGTTTGTGACTATTATTTTTTTTAACAGACTCGAACGATTCAGAAAAAATTCTAACTTTTAATAAAACCTGTAGGCTCCGTTTAATCAGAGTTATGATGGTTCCAGAACTATATCTTGTTGGAAGCTACAATATCAATTGTTTAAAGCTAAATATTTGGCATTTGACAAGCAAACATTTTTGCCGGAAAGATAATCAGAGAATTTTATTGGCATATAATCTGCACTGCAAATTGTCAAAGTGTAAAGTACTTGTTAATGGCTTATTAAATTATATACATAACAAATTAAAACCCTCTTTTATGTTTGTTTCTGTTGAGTTGACACGATTGTACATATGAGCATCAAACCTTAATTACTAATCCAGGTAACACTGCACAATATTTTCCACTTGCCTTCCAGGCCCAGAGCGATGTATTTAATTTTTTTCCCTTTTTTAATTAATGGAAAATACCATAAATAATAATTTTACCAGACAGAAATATTTTTTATTATCCAGTGAGTATTATACGGAGCATCAGGGTGCAAATTAGACGATTACAATAATTAATGGTGTTATTTTCATATTGGACATGTAATAATATTTACCTGAGAATCGGACAACCCTGTCAAAAGTGAAATTACATTATCCATTAAAAACTGATCATAAATTATGGTGTACTGGCACTGCTTAACTAATGTCTGCACAAAATCACAGAAATTCTGCCTGAACTTTTTCCACGACTGTCCTGCCATAATAAGAGGATATTCCCCAGACTCTTCATCAAACTCTTCAGTCATTTTTCGAATAATTGCAGCATGTTCCATCTGCGATTGCATTTCTTGAGTAATATGTCCCTTACATCCTGCTGCATTAATAAAAAATTGCATTAAGGCAATTAGTGCAGCTTCTCGATTAACCTAAAACGGATATGTTATAAATATTTCATTTCCGCATAAGTACATGACATTTTTACGAGCATTTTTATTTACGTATACAATCCAGGGTTAGACTAGTCACCGTTGACATTTGGGTAAAAAATAAAATAATGTCAATAAAGAATAATACTTTTTATTCCTTATGCCGGGAAAAAATGGATCACGGACCTCTTAGTGCAGCGAATGTAAATAAAAGATATAAAAATAAATATAATGATAAAAATCAACAGTCAGTTCTACTGATAAATATTCAATCATTGAGAAATAAAGCTGATGAATTGTTTCTCCTTCTGACTGGACATGGATAACAGAGCACTGGCTGAGGCCTGGAGAAACCGTTCACATGCCTAAATATAGCCTTCTTTCTAACTACTGTAGACCTAATTTTATTCATGGAGGAACTTTGATTATGGTACGTGATAATGGAGGACATTTGTTTGAATGCTGCAATAGATTTGATAATTTTATTGTTGAAAGACAATTCGAGTTTTCAATAGTAACTTCAAAGCCATATAATTTGTATATTATTTGCCTCTATCGTCACCTTCGTCGTGCTTAACAGCATTTCTTTAAAATCTTGATGCACTGCTATGCCAATTTAAAAGCAATACTAACATTTTATTGGCTGGAGACTTTAATATAAATTTTAGCGATGGAACATGTCAATCTACTTTAAGACTTAAAAACCTTTTACAATCGCACAATTTGGTTAAGCATGTGAATGGTCCAACCCGTATATCTAGGCAATCTAGCACATGTATTGACTATATTTGTTCCAATTTTGGAGACAATTTTGTTTGTAATGTTATAAACTCAGGCCTCTCTGACCACGAAGCTGTTGTAGGCACTTTTGATGGTGACTTTGGGAGCGGTAAATGGGAACGGACCGATGTCCGAATATTTAGTAGCAGTAACTATAATAGATTTAATCGAGAATGTCATAGAATTAATTGGGCCAACATCTACAACACCCCCAATCTACTAAATGAATTTTATATTAAATTGAATGATACTTTTAATAAATGCTTTCCTATCACACCAATCAAAAAGAAACATGGGAGGCCATGGGTCACCAAGGGTCTAAAGGTATCTTCTAAAAACCTAAGATCACTACATTACATGCGACAATAGTCGTTCTTTTTGGAGCTACTTCTATAACTACCGACGACTTTACAGACGCCTTATTCGAGAGGCAAAACGGGCTTATTACAATGATAGATTAAATGGGTCCAATAATAGGCAGAAGGAAAGTTGGGTAATTGATGGGGAACTTACTCCAGGATCTCGGATTGCTTCTTCATACAATCGGGATCCTGATTCAGCAAATGAGCATTTCTGCTGCATTGCCCGCCCGCTTGCTGGGGGCGTTCAGTCTGGGACGAACCCCATGCCATATATCTCTAATATATTGATAGGAGACTCTTTTAGCTTCTCTCGCACTGACCCTGGTGAGGTCCTTGATACCATCTCAAACATTAAGAATAAAGTCTCGTCAGGCGAAGATGGGATATCTGTACGGATCTTTGAAGCCTTGCCGTTTTTTGTTCGGGTCTAGAGCGACGCAGTAAATAGTTCTTGGGCATCGGGTGATTTCCCTTAACTTTTGAAAAAGGCAAAGGTAGTGCCGATATATAAGGCTGGCGATGTTGACCAGGTATGAAATTTTCGACCTATTGCGCTGCTTTGTACTCTATCGAAGATAATAAAAAAACTGGCAAAAAAGGAAGGTGCGATTTTTGGAGAAAAACAGCGTTATTAATAGCAGCCAGTTTGGCATTCAAGCTAGTAAGAATACAGGAGGCTATTTTTCGATTCCTCGAGAGTGTGTATGGATTTTTAAATGTTGGGGACGCCACAGCGGCGGTGTTTTGTAACTTATCCAAGGCTTTTGATTGTGTCAGTCACGAAATACTGCTTCTAAAGCTTCATCGATATGGGTTCTGGGGCGTCGGCGTCGCTCTGGATTGGTTTCGGACTTTTCTTGAAGGCCGGAGTCAACGCGCGTTTGTTGGATCGTCCGCGTCGAAAAGGAGAGATATTAATTATGGAGTACCACAAGGGTCGGTCTTAGGACCTATTCTGTTTCTTCTATACATAAATGATCTGATTTGTGTTAAGATTCAGCGAAAATTTACCCTCTTTGCGAATGATACTACAATCCTATGACACTCAGAGACAATACACGGTCTAAACAACCAAATAACACAGGATTTGGTGAAAGTAGGTGAGTGGTTTAATGCAATACTGCTGACACTAAATATAGATGAGTTGTGGGATTTAAATGCGAGTTGGGTCGAGTGTCGCTTGGGATCGGCTCCCTGGGGCCCGTTGATGATGTTAAATTCTTGTGCTTGTTGCTGGATGCGGGTTTAAGGTTCGAGGGGCTTCTGCGTGTTTTACCGTTCGGACTGTCGTTGGGGAGTTGGACGCTTCAGCTGCAACGGGCGTTTATTATGCCTTGGTTGACCCCAAGCTTCGCTATGGCATTGCGTTTTGGGGTCACTGTAATTAGGGACTTTTTGAAACAATCTTTATTTTGCAGAAACGAGCAATTAGATGTTTGTGTGGCGCAAGGCCGAGGGATTCTTGCAGGCCTTTATGTCAGTCACAATGAACATTAACCATGTCATCGTTGTTTATCCTGGAAACTATGAGCCTTATATACAAGAACAAGAGCAGACTCTTGGGCTCGGAGCCCAGTTATCAAACACGCCGGGCCTATGCCTTGCCGTTGCCTATTCCAAATTCCAGTTTGACCAAGAAATCTCTTATATATGAGAGTAAGAAGATATTTAATGATCTCCCGATTGAAATGACCTCCTTAAGCTGACTTGCGTTGTTTCGGCGAACAGTCAGAAGACAGTATTACACAGTATCTGAGTTTTTTGTCAATAATTTGTAAATTTTGTTTTATTGATTTGGATTTTAAGTTAATTTCACAACTATTTGTGTATATTGCTTTAATAGGCGAGTCTGTATTTTTATTTTTTGTGTTAGTATGTGTATTTCAACCAGATCTTAGTCATAGTATTCACATTTCTAGTCTTAATTAATGCATCAATACCAGAATTTGAATTTCATGTTTTAGTCTACTTCGGATGATGACTTATTAGTCATATTGTGTATTTCGAGTACCTTCTATTACACTAGCTCACTTTAGTTTTAGTTTTGGCTTTGTCAATAAGAATTGTATTCTTGGACAATAAAATTAATTTTGATTTGATATATTTTGATATACATGTTTGGGTTTTAATGTACATTTTGATAACATTTCTTTGGAGAGCACAAGATAACATTTTCGCTAGGGCGCCTCTAGTGCCCAATTATTTAGAATCTGCTTCCTTGATTAAATGTAAAAGTGTCATCGTTTGATAATGCCAATCAGTGCCAGTGTCAAATTTGTATGATATACGAGTACGTTACGAAAATCAGTTCGCATTGAAATTAAAAATTATATTATTATTAAGGTTACAATGTAATAGCGTATAAAATGTTGTATGTATCTCGGCCGTAAAGAGCGTTTAAAGCTCTTAGCGTGTAGTAGCCCTCAACTAAAGCGTCAGGCTATTACACGCTGCGGACGGTTATGTAATAACTACTAAAGCAATCCCGAAACAGAATTTTTGCACTCGACGCGCGTTTCACTAACCATGTTAGCATCATCAGGGGATGATTAGAATAGTCATATTTGTAAGAGTAACAACTGTAAGAAAATATGGAAATGTCTAAAAAATCTCGTCAAGAAAGAGAAACATGTTGATGATTTTAGTTGTAGTAACTTTGAGCATGTGTGAAAAGCTTTGTGATGTCAATGAATATCAATGTACATGCATGTTAAATACTTATTTTAAAGAAAGCATAAATGAGATACCGAGTAATACAGTTCCCCCCCCCCCCCCCCCCCCCCCCCGCCCCCCCCCAACTCACGTGCAGTAGAGTGTTAATTCGGCAGTTCCAGCATATAAATATAAGACAATTAAAGCAAAATTTATTTAGCTTGAAGAACTGCAACTTGAGTATACGCTGTCAGGACGGACGAGGAGGAGACCTCTGAACATATATGGTGCTATTGTGAAGCGCTGAGCAGGCTAAGGTTTACAAGCCATAATCGAGCAGGTATATGATGGAGCCAGCTGCCGATTGGAGTCTAATTAAAAAGACAGGCCTAGATAACGTGCTCTAAGTACAGTTTGGAGGCGCTACAATAAACCAGGTTGCAATGGCAAAGGATAAGTCGCCAACTTCAATCACCTAATCTAATCTAAGATGATCTTGAACTCAACATTGTTGAAGCAATCATTTGGTACCAAGGGGGTATATAATTTTAAATTTTATAAATACATCCTTGGTTAATTGAGCTTTTCCTAAGGCTTTGAAAACCAGTAAAATAACTCCTATACAAAAAGTCCAAAATAATATGAACATTTCAAATTTTAGGCCTGTAAATAATACCCTGTACCGGGTGGCCAACTAAGAATGGCACTCGGCTATATCTCGACAAGTAATTGTCGTGAAGTATAGCGGTAAAGGGTAAAGAGAAAATGTTGGAAATTATTTTTAAGTTTCCAAAATGGCCGCCAGGGGGCGTAATAGCCATCTTAAATTTTAAAACCCGATTTTTGGAAAATTTACTTGAATTAAAGATAGTAGAATGCATTGTCATTTTAGGGCCGCGATAAATTCGATTAATTTTTGTTGAACACTTTTTGCGCTATCTCTTAAAGGAAAGTGGTGGGGGTGTTCGAACATTTTCGGAAATAAATGTCAATAACTTCAAAATGGCTGAACGGATCTTAATAAGTTTGTAGTAGTTGAAAAAGGCTTTCCTTAGGCTATCAACCGTGCCTTGAGTGGGGTGATTGCGATTTCTTACCTAGCCCCTAGAGGGCGTTTCCTGACATAACCGCAAATAAATCAGATTTTCTCAAAAAATTTAAATACAACAATAGCACTTTTTTAAAGCAAAAGACAGCCAAGTGAGAGCCTAATATCGTTGTATTGAGAAAATCTGATTTATTTGCGGTTATGCCAGAAAACGCCCTCTAGCGGCTAGGTAAAAAATCGCAATCACCCCAAGGCACGGTTGATAGCCTAAGGAAAGCCTTTTTAACGACTTTAAGTTTATTAAGATCCGTTCAGCCATTTTGAAGTTATTGATATTTACTTCCGAAAATGCTGGAACACACACCCCCACCACCTAAGAGATAGGGCAAAAAGTGTTTAACAAAAGATAATCGAATTTATCTGTAAAATGGCAATGCACTCTACTATCTTTAATTTAAAAAATTTCTCCAATAAACGGGTTTTTAAATTTAAGATGGCTATTACGTCCCCTGGCGGCCAATTTGGAAACTTAAAAATAATTTAATAATAATAATTTTTTTTACCGTAAGTCTTTACGACAATTATTACTTTTCGAGATATAGCAGAGTGTCATTCTTAGTTGGCCACCCAGTACCACCGAACATTAACAATAGACTAGAAGGTTCACTCTAAGCCCCACCTCCAGTGTTTCCCTCCTTGCCCTGTCACGGAACCTGATGAAATGCTGGTTGGTGCCGTCCGGTCTAAATTCTGGCGTCTCGCCTTTGTAAGCGCTACATCAAAAGTGCCGACTGAGAGTGGATCTTCTATACTCGACGCGCCGAACAGATTCACCAAACACGGAAAACATGGATACAATAATTCTTCTTATTTTATGATTCCATTGATTCCAAACATAGGAACTTTGATTAACACACTCTATTTTTATTTTTTGTATTATGGATAAGAAAAATCGAAATGAAAAACAAAACATTGGGTCGATTCAATCATAAAATAAGACGAATTGTTTCCGCGATTGGTGAATCTGTTCGGCGCGTCGAGTATAGTCTCTGGTTAATGTTCGGTGCCGGTATAGAGAAGGTATTAGAAAAAACATCATACTCTCAATTAGATGAATATTTTAATATAAACTATTTCTCGGTAATCGGTCAAGTTTTAGAAAAGATCACTAATGTGAAACTGCAACTTAACTGACAGTAACAAAATGAAAAAAAAAATGATAAAGGTGGTTATGTAGTGTGAATTTTCCTCGATTTAATAATATCTTTTGAAAAAATAGGCAGCGGGATAGTAACCAATAAACTTAAGTATTATGGTATTAAAAGTAAGGTGTTGGATTGGTGTGAATAATACTTATCTGATAAAACACACATAGGGCAGTCTACATTATTAGACATTGAAAATAGCTTGGGAATACCGCAGGGCAGGGTGTTAGGTGCACTCTTATTTATCATTTATTTAAATGATATAAATTTTATCAAGGGGTTGGAATTCATCACTTTGTTCGCAGATGATAAATTGATACTATGTAGCGGGAAATATTTGAGACAGGACATTGAGAAACTGGTTGCTTAAAAACGTTGACATATTTTAAAACAAGTAAACTTAAACTGATCGCGGATAAGACAAAAACTGAGAAGTTGAGTTAAAATTATGGAAAAATGCAAAGAACTATATTACAGAGTGTATAATCGAAATTACATACGAAGTTTTAATACAGGTTATATGCTATCACTAAAAAAGCCCTGTGAATATATTCAAAAAAAAAAAGATTTTAAAAAACTGCTTTCCTTTTCAAGAGTTGCAAAATATTTATTCACATTTGCAAGAATTACAATTATTAAGCCTTCTGTGCGACCCTTATATAAATGGCAGATAAAGGTTCCATTCAAAGTTTACAAATTTTGCTTAACCAGGGAACGAGAATTATCTTGAAGTGCAACTGATACACATCAGTTAATTTGATGATTGGGGTCCTTGGCTGGTTTTTGGTAGATCAAAGCTTATACTGTCTAGCTATGATTTTTGTCTTTAAACTGAGTAGAGGAATGCTCCCCTCATAGTTTGCACAATTGTTGGGAGAGGAAATTCACTCATATTCCACAAGGAGAACAAATTATTTTCATATAAGTAGAGTTAATCAATCATCAACCATGTCTGGGATATTTGTTTATTGATTGAGTTTAAACCTCTTGCCTTTTACTGTTAGAAATGTGGCATCAGTAAGGGAATTTAAAATTAAAATGAAAGACTATATTTTGTGTAAATTAATTTATTGTAGTCTATGTTAGTAAGTGATGATGTTAGCTTTGTGTTAGTGAAGAGTGAAGATGCAATGACGTTCACACTACACATATTTTATTTCTCTTGTATTTATTTTATTATAAAATCACAAACTATAGTAATGTAATTTCCTGTGATCCATACTAAGTAATAGGATTAGGTATTTTACTTGTCAGCCTTTTATGTGTTTTATGTTATTTTCATTCAATTCTATGAGAAAACATATAATAATCAAATAAGTAATTTCAACACAAATAAACATAGAATTTTGAATATATATTCAAGTATCTGAGTTGTGCCACAAAATTGACTACTGACTTTTGTGGTTATACCAAGGCGGACAGTCGCAGTCGGCATAGGCAACATCGATTTATCAACTGCAAGACAAAAAGATCATCGTCCTGATGTTAGCCAGCAAAAATAGTGAAATAAAGACAACTTACTCTTGGCGCAATCTAGTCAGCTTCTTTGGTGGAACAAAAAAAGCTTTTCAATGCTATCGAAATTTTGAAGCTTAGCTAGTTATTCTGTGGTTATAGCTTATAACTCTATGTAAGGAACTTCACAAACCTGGCATCCACATCCTTTTAGTTGATTGAATTTTGCTTAGTTGTAGTATTATAGTTTTTAATCTTTTATTTTCAATGCATTTTTTTAACTTTGTATTTGACAATTCCAACAGCTGTAAACATGTCAATTGAAATAATAATAATAATAGAAATGTTTTGGCCCTGGGCCCATTTTGTACGAAGGTTGGAGTTTAATTTTTTAGTTCACTTGGATATTAAGATATTTTGTATTAGCTGTGGTTCTGCACTGTAACTTCACTGGGTTTGGTTTTAAATAAAAAAGTGAATATTTAATATATGTATTTTCATATCATTATAAATAAATGTACTTACTTTGTAACTCTCAATCCAGTCATCTACTACATTGGTTAGAGATACCCTACCACTCTTAATAACATTATACAGAGAGTCATCATCATTATCACTGCGAAACTGCAATTCCAGGGTAGCATTATTTTTTCTTCCTGGTGGCCTTCCTCTACCTCTACCTCTTCCAGGCTTTTCAGGAGGCGGAGAATATGAAATTGGCGGTGGAGGAGGATTTGTTATTCCTCTAGCCCTTGCCCTAAATATCAGTTACTTATAGACACTTATAATTCATATAAAACAAATAACACATATAGGACAAATAACTGGTGTCTGGTAAGAAATTATTTTAATTAAGATTATTAAAAAACTGATTCAGAATATACCAGGTTTACTAGATTTATCTTTAAAACTACCTGAAACAAAAATAATGAAAAATCGTTCCATACTATTAATGTGTCAGAAAGAGAATGCCATAAAATTTAATAAGTATATCATTTTGTTGGAAATAAAGAGGTTATTATTATTATTATTATTATTGTTGTTGTATTTTCTTAGACACTCTACTGTAACTATCCAATTACAAAGTAGGAAAATTACATTTGATACTACTTAGTTAAACTAAACTAACCCAAACTAAAATAATTCATTAATTTTTTCTCTTAATCCATATACACTGAAAATATCAACCCTGTTTGGAACCTGATTTTATATAACTCACACATTACATGGGTCCTGGTAGCTGCGAAAAACTCCCTCAATGTACAATGTATACCTGTTAACTGTGATAATGTATCCTTTGAGTGCTTACTGGTTAGGATTAAGGTAAAAAATAAATATTTTTATTTATGTTGTGTGTATATTCCGCCTAATACAAATATTGATCAATATAACATATATTAACATTTTTGAAACTAGTTTAGATGGGAATGTAAATATTTTTATAGTAGGAGATTTTAATTTGCCACAGTATGAATCGGGTGGTTGCAATAGGAGCAATTTGTTGAATAATTTTTTATCTTTAAATAATCTAACTTAATGTAATGCAGTGTATAATTAATGCAGAGAAAGTTGGATCTTATTCTTTCAAACATGGCAATATCAAAAGTGAGTAGGTGTGAGAATCCAATATTAAAGGAGGATGTGTATCATCCATCTCTTAATGTTATTTTATCTTTAGAGGTTAGCACTGAAAAGGGTGGTTCATTGCCTGCGCCAATTTACATATATGACTATCCTAGAGGTGATTTTGTTAAATTGTATCAACTTTTTAGGGATGCTGACTGGTCAGATATACAAGAGGTTAATGATGTTGACTTACTGATTGACTTGTTCTATGAGAAAATTATTAACTTTATAGAGCAATCCATACTGAACAAACAAATAATAGTTATTTATGCAACAAGTGTGTAAAGTGAATCTTTTTTTATGAATGGGAATATTGTCGCATGAGCCGTAGGCGAATGCGACAATCCCATGAATAAAAAAAGGGTACTTTACACTTGAGTAGCATACAAAATTTTTTCTACTATCGAAAAATATATGAAAAAATAAAAATAATGTTATATTACTTTACGCACTAGTGCGTAAAATACATTATTTTACGCACTAGTGCGTAAAATATATTATTTTACGCACTGCCCTAAACGTCAAAAAATATGTCAGTAAACGTCAAAAAATATGTCAGCTTTACTTTACGCACTAGTGCGTAAAATACCTTACTTTACGCACTACACATTAAAAAGGCCTATTTTACGAATCTTAGAGAGTGCGTAAAGTGAGTATTTTACGCACGGTAGTAGAAAAAAGATATTTCAGGTAAAGCCCCGAAATATCCCATCTTCTTTTCAGAAGAACTGAAAAAACAAATTAAACTTAAAAATCGTTTTCATAGGCAAATCAAGTTGGGAATGGCTAATACTGAAATTCTTAATAAATATAGGGATCTAAGATGTTCAATTAAAAGGCAAACAAGTCATGAATTTAAATTGTATAATGAAGTAATCGAAAATAATATCAGAGTCGATCCAAATAATTTTTGGAGTTTTATAAAATCAAAACGTCAAAAAACCAGTATTCCATCCGAAATGGTTTTCAATCAACAAACTGTCAATGGCTCTCAGGAGATAGCAGATGCCTTTGCTCTACAATTTAGCTGTGTTTCAAAGAACAGATAGTGGTAATTTAATTTGCCAGAGTTGGTAGGTACTTTTGAGTTTCCATTAATAACAGTTGAACAAATCAAACACAGTATTAAAAAATTAAAAGGTAAAAAAGCCACAGGCCCAGATAACATACCTTCATACATATATAAAGGTTGTTCTGATTTTCTGTCCATCCCGATACAGCGCATTTTCAATCTATGTATTGAGAAAAGCATATTTCCAAGTAAGCTAAAACAGGCACTTATAACTCCAATCTTTAAGGCGGGGAACAAAACTTCTATAGAGAATTACAGACCGATTAGTGTGTTGAACTCTATGGCTAAGATATTTGAAAATATCCTTCATGATGGTATCTTGTATTAATTTCAAAATAAGTTTGCTAACCAACAACACGGCTTTTTACCGGATGTATCGATAGTCACCTATCTCTGTACATTAACCAAGGCAGCTGGAAGTGCAATTAATGATAAATTACAGCTTGATGTTATCATGACGGATTATCAGAAAGCTTTTGATAAGGTGAACCATGGTATCCTTGTTGCCAAACTGGGATCCTTTGGTTTTTCACTTGGTTCATGTAAATTCATAAAATCTTATCTTCCCTGTAGAGTTCAACAGGTTAAGGTTGATAGGAGCTTTTCAAGACCCTTCTTGTCAACATCTGGAGTTCCACAGGGAAGCAGTCTTGGGCCATTATTGTTTGCCATTTTCATAAATGACTTGCCAAACTGTCTTAATCATTCTGAGTGCCTATTATTTGCAGACGACTTTAAACTTTACAAGCATGTATCTAATATTGAAGACTGCCATGTTCTTCAGATGAATCTAAATGCTGTAGCACTATGGTCCCATGAAAATAGAATGCCTCTTAATGTCAATAAATGTCCAAGTATAACCTTTACACGTAGAGTTAATTATCAAGTTTTTGATTATTCTATTGGGAATTGCATCCTGGTAAGGGAGAATGAATGCAAGGATCTGAGAGTTCAGTTGCACACCAGTTTGAAGTTTAATCAACACTATGAGAATATTGTCAATAAAGCCTATAAGCTTTTGGGTTTCATAATTAGAAATACTAAACATTTTACGAATCTGAATACCATTGTTTATCTATTTAATACTTTGGTTGGACCTCATCTGGAGTATGCCTAGGTTATATGGGCACCAGTGACTGAAACTCACAGCAACACAATAGAGAAAGTTCAAAAAAGATTCATAAGATATTTATATGCTAAAAAACACCATATATATCCTTACAGGATTTCATATAGCAGTATGTTAACTGAATTTGGTCTGGTTAGGTTAAGTGAAAGGCGTTCTTTGAGTTCTATCTCATTTATTTACTGTGTGATTAAAAACATAAAGTACAAGAAATGTTCCTTTATTAATAATATTAGATTTATAGTACCTAAAGTTAACTCAATAAATCACAAACCAAAGTCTGTTCCTATACTCACCAACAAATTGCTCCTCTATTAACAATATGCTTAAATATTGCAATATAGCACTAAATCAATGTGATATTAGATTTTGTTTTAACGATAGTATAAGAGTTTTAAGGATAAGGTCTTCTCCATGCATCCTATTTTTAATTTTTAATTTGTGTGTATTTTTTTTTATAGGGTTATTATAGTATATAATATGTTTTGTCTTTCTAGTTTAGTTACCCAGTAAGCACTCATACTCGAGCATGTAATTACTACATTTAGTGTTTGTTTTGAGTAAAAATAAATAAATAAATAATTGTTACAGCAATTGGTTCTGGTGTTATCAACTTAAATGTTGATGGACTTTTAGTTCTATATATTAAAACCTTAAATTCCGCTTGCTAAGCAGATAAGATAAGGATCACTAGCAGATAAGGATCACTTATGAAATTATGTATTAGATTAACTGGATGATGCTTGGATGCCTAAATTGGTTGCCTTTAAGAAAGAGGTGGTTTTACTTAACAATGGCACATATGTTGGGTAGCAACTGGAAAATGTCCTTTGTATTTTAATCAATTTATTAGATATAATAACCAAATACATAAGCATCCCACCCGTAATAATTCAAATTTTTATGTAAACAGGACAAACATAAAGAGAACCATAAAGTCTTTGTTTCATGGTTCCTAGAACAATATAATGAACTTCCCCACAATGTAAAAAATTCAACCTCTATTAGGCAGTTCAGGTCCTGAATGTTGAAGTACCTCAGAGGCTAATTTTTGTAATGTTGTTTTTATGTGTGGTGTGTCTGCATATTATATGGTGTATAGTCAGTGGCCTCCTGTCAACTTGAGTTTGTGAACTTGTATCTGTCAACCTTTATTTGCTAACTAACATCTTCGCACACACGCCGCTCGTTGAGCGCCATAGGATCTCCCTTTAGTGTGTAAGCCACTATCATAAAAAAAATTTGGTATAAGTTTTATAAAAGTGAATATTAAGTATTTGTATAAATTAACTATTAAGTATTTAGCTGCTCTTGTATTAGAACATTTCCTACTTTGAATAAGTAAAATAAAAAAAAATATATTTCATTAATTTGTAAACAACATATGTATGATTTTCTGGATATTGTGTGCTTTCTTTAGTTCAAGTATGGGTGTATGTATTTCATAATTACCAAACTCTTTATAAATAAATAAATAAATAAATACTCTATTTCAAATCAAGTAGAACATAAAATGAAATGACGTCAAAACAGAATCACAGTTTTATAGATATGGACAAAAAGTTCTTATGTTGTATGCTGTATTTATGGTTTTCGTAATATCAACGCCATACAATAGAACAATATTCTAATACAGCTCTAACATACAAAACATATTATATATGCAATCAGTATCCACAAACAATTTACTCCAACTAACTATAAAAACATACATTTTAAAAGTTTCGTTCCTTATTTCATGAATATGCGACCTAAAAGTTAACTTTGATTCAAGTGACTCCAAGACTCTGCATCTCAGTAACATGTACCAGTGATGTTCCAGCTATTGCGTAGTCAACATTTATCAGACTCCTTTTTTTAGGAGATTGAAGGACTTTACACTTACTAACCTTAAAATTAAGTTTATTGAGAACAGTCCCTTTATATAATTTGTATAAATTTTCCTGAAGAACTTGACAGTTTCTTTCACTGCGACCCTTGGAATATAATTTAAAATCATCAGCAAACAGCAATATCAATTTTCAATTTCTTTAACTATACTATTAATATACAATATACATGAGAAAAAGCAATGACCCAAGGTTGGGGAATCCCAGAAGACGCCAAAAAATACTTTGACTGATAGGTCCCCTCCTAAAATTACCCTTTAACATATAAGCAGGCAATTATATGTTAAATATGATTGGAAAAAAATCACTAAATCTTCATCAAAAACTTTGGCAAAATCAATGTAAATGACATCAACCTGGCACTTATTATTCAAACAAGTTCTCTGCTATGCACTGGGTAATTTTACATAGATTTGTGGTTGAGACTTTTTAGTAAGAAAGCCATGTCCATAGATACTGATCTTGTTGTGCACAAAGGTATAGATATACTTTTATATGGACTCAAACAACTTGGCAGGATACGATAATAAGGAAACAGGCCTGTAGTTCTATACATCAGATGTTTCTCCCATTTTGTAAATAGGACACACTTTGAACTCCTTCAACATTTCTGGAAAACTGCTTAGTTTTAAGAGACTCGTTAAACAAAAGTCTAAGGGGCTCTGCAATCCATTCCCTTAAATATATACAACAGCGAATACAACAGTATATTATCTGGTCCAATGGTTTCATTGATATTGAGTATCCTTATAGCATCTTAAACATCTTCATAACTAACTTATGTTCCTTTACTATGCCATAGTTAGTGTTCACGTTTTATTTAATTGTTTTATTTAATTCATTGTTAATATTCCCTGTAATGAACTGTAAAATTAGTTGGGAACATCTAAAGGTTTGGTTGGTAATTCAAGTAAAACAAGACAATATGGAATGTTCACGTAAGGTACGTTAGTATTTTGTTACTTTTATTTACTTTTCTAATTTAATACAGTGTAGCGAAACTAAGCTGATGAAAAAAGAAGATACTACTTCTTGATCTGTGTCATAGGAATAGGTCGTGAAGAGAATTTCACATTTTTCGAAATTTTAATCTAATTTTTTTAGCATTATGTTTCTATAAACTTTCTACTGTACTTTTTTACATAAAAATAGTGCTATTTTTTGCGGCGCTAAAGTGTAAATACCAGAATTATCCATATGAGCATTTTAAATAAATGAAACAAATGAGTTTACACAAATTTTTCGAGCACACAGGGCCCAGATGCATATACACTCTTTATCTTTTGTGAGATAAAAAGTTAATTGAAGATTACCCACAAAGGAGAAAAATGTATAGCAGATTGAATGAATTGTTGACCTCAAGTTATTTTTAGGGCCTGACGCCTGACGGAGAGCATAAACACATCCTAAGTAGAAAAATGTTAAATATAATAAAAATATACGGTAAATATTTACTTTGAGCACTTTTCGAATTTTGCAAAAAAATTTTATGTGACGTGTAGAAGACAGTATTAGAAGTGTTTTGTGACACGTTACATATTGCGCAAAACACTTTTGACGGCAAAAATTGAAAAATAAAAATCATAAATGAGGCCATTTAGTAAGACATTTAAACGCGAACTCTCCCAATTTGACGTTAACGATGAAAATTTACTTGCAATGTTGTCACACTTGGGTAACATTCTTGATTTTCAAGTAGGTAAATGTCCCAGGGCAGGTGCATGGAATATCAATTATTGAAATTACTTGCATGGAAATGGATGAAGCACTAATGGGTAAAGCGCCGCTGCATTTTTCCAAAAAACGTGGAATCGCTTTGTATAGTCCCCGATTATATTTTCTTTTCTCAATTTTCGCCTCGTCAATTTCTACAATTTTTCCTTCGCCCCCAATGACCTCACTGTGTCTTCATTA
Organism: Pissodes strobi; assembly: GCA_016904865.1. Lineage (NCBI taxonomy): Eukaryota > Metazoa > Arthropoda > Insecta > Coleoptera > Curculionidae > Pissodes > Pissodes strobi. Next base: position 158,138 of record MU183916.1, read on the forward strand.
CCCAAACTAAGCAAAACCAACCCAAACTAACCCAAACTAATCGAACCTAACCAAAACTAACCCAGACTAACCCTAATTAAGCAAAGTAAAAAGACAAGCGCGCTATGCGCGCTTGTGTTTTCACTAACTCATACTAAGCAAAACCAACCCAGAGTAACCAAAACTAACCCAGACTAACCCTAATTAACCAAAGTTATTACCCGAACGAAGCAAAACCAACCGAAACTAACCAAAACTAACCCAGACTAACCCTAATTAAGCAAAGTAAAGAGACAAGCGCGCTCCGCGCGCTTATCTCTTCACTAACTCAAGGTAAGCAAAACCAACCCAAACGAACCTGAGCTAAGCAAAAACCAAGCTAAGCAAAACCAACCCAAACTAACCAAAACTAACCCAAGCTAACCTAATTAAGCAAAGTAAAGAGGCAAGCGCGCTACGCGCGCTTATCTCTTAACTAACCCAAGCTAAGCAAAACCAACCCAAACGAACCCAAACTAATCAAAACTAACCCAGACTAACCCTAATTTAGCAAAGTAAAGAGACAAGCGCGCTACGCGCGCTTGTCTCTTTCTTAACCCAAACTAAGCAAAACCACCCCAGACTAACCCTAATTAATAAAGAAGAGACAAGCGCACTACGCGGGCTTGTCTTCGGTATCCCAGATTAAGCAAAAATAATCGAAAGTAACTTTAATTAACCAAACAAGAGCATTGAGACGAGCGCGCTATGCGCTTGACCAACCCCGCCTAACACAAAACCATAATTAACCCAAATTAACAAAACGAGCGCGCTACACGTGGTACTTTCTTAACTAATCCAAATATACCAAATAAGGGCGCATTTGTCTCTCTCTCTTTTGGTCGTTAAATAACGATCGTCTTGCGTAACTCAAAATAGCGAATTATTATTATTATTTATTATTTTAATAAACACAAAGTACTTCTGAATCACCATGTATAAAGTGTTGGTTGAATGTATCCAACAAGATACCGTATTTTAGAACCGAACAGAAATTACACTTGGCAACACCTATGCGTAGAATGACAGCTGGCTGAGCCGTGCTAAGCTAACTAGATGATAGATCAAATAATTTAAGAAATCGAAATGCTGAAAGCTGAAATAGTGTCATGTTGACGTGCCAGAAAGGTTATCATTTTAAAATGCAAAAGAAAACAGTTATATTTTTGGTTTTTAAGAAAAGAAGCTGGTAAAAGTTTTTTTGAGACTACTATTACTTATTCTTGTATCGCTATTACACCTGCCTTGCTTTTTGCTTGCATTTTTCAGATCCGTTTGGACCGTTGTGTGCGTGAAGAAAGGTGAAATAATGAGTGTGCGAGAGCGAGATAGTATAAGTTTGGAACATGTCGGATGGTTTAACATAACTGCATTTTGTAAACTTTGTTATTTTTTTCTGATAAGTAGAAACATTTGCACAACATTTAATGTGTGGGAGATGGTAAGAGAAGTAACGTAGAATATGTCAGTATTTCTATTTTTGTGGAAGCCAATAAGTGTGCAAAGTAAATATTGACCAAATATACCTATGTGATAACAGTTTTAGAGCTTGTTAGGTAGTTTACTACTGCTTCTAATATGGTAAACTAGTGAAAACAAATTAGTCCCTATTAAGCTCACCGTGTCATCCGTCTTCCCATTCCTGGAGTTGGAGGAGATTCAAACATTCCATCTGAGGATGTTCCAGAAATTCCTGCTTGTTCTACGTAAGAAGACTCACCATAGGGAATATAATTACCCCCATAATTCTCTTGTTCCAGATGCGGAGTCATCGGGTTCTCATATTCAGGCGGTGGATCGTCCAGGCGAATTCTTTTACCACCCCGACGATGCATTTTTAGTTTATCAAGACCCTCGCTATAGAAAAGCAACAGTGTTGTTTTGTGTCCGATAATAAACTTCAGTTATTAAAACTCAAACCTAAGAACCGTTTTCAATATACGATATACCTAAACAAAACATTAGGACTATTAGGAGCCATTTTCAAAATTTTCCTTCTGCTTCTTCTACACTATCTAAATTTTTTTCAGCGTCAGCTGTCAGGATTAACGAGTGTCTCGCGAGAGCTTTACTCTAGCTGCCGTCAAGGTCGAATGTTACAAATGCGGATACAAACATCAAATTCATTCAAAAAGAGGATTTTTTGTGAATGTATTCGCGGAAACACATGCAAGCTGCTGTATATATCTTATAATACGTAATATTTCACTTTTCGCATGGCCCTCCGCTCGCTACGGGGGCTCAAGAAAAGGAAACTAACCAGGTGCTAACCCAAACGTAACCCAAGACATACCCAAAATCAAGAAAAAACTGTTTGCTAACCAAAACTAACCCAAGACATACCTAAAATCAAGAAAAAACTGTTTAGAACCGTAAAAAAAATTAAAAAAGCAACGGGGTTTGAACCCGAGCCGCCGCCGATAGCCACAGAATTGACACCTAACCATCTAAACCTCTAGACCACGACGCCTCATGCTCCAAATTGATTGCATCGCGAAGACATCGAATGAAATCGCTCGAGTCAACGCCACCTACACTAGATGGCGTTGGAGACGCTTTTACCTTACAGTGGCTTTATGCCACTGTATTTTACCTTGACGGCACCCAAAGTAAAGCTCTCGCGAGACACTCATCAAGATTATCTTTGAATATAAAAAAAGGAAGGAGTGTTACGATCATATACGTATATATGGTTACGATCTTTGCGGATGCCAAACACGGGCAGCAGAATCGGCCATGTTGAACAACCAAGTATGAGTCATACTGAGTGTGACTCACTGTTTCGGTTGTACGCTGTCAGTTTCGGATACGTAAATGTTTTCTATCAATTTTAAGCATATTTAAGATGTTTTTACAAAGTAATATTAGGAAATTTTACAGTTTTATGTTTTAAATAGTTCAATATTTGCAAAAATAGACTAAAACAGTAAAAATATAGTGCTGTGTATTTATCAAAACAACACTAATAACAAAAACGTTTAGTTGTGCATGTTGTGGCTGTTCCGTGACGCCAAAAAATAAACAATTAGGTTTAACTTTTCACAGGTAAGTATCTTTAGTCTTTTTGATTCTGTATTTGCTCGAATATATAAAGAAAACAGGAGTTTATTTGAATTGAAATTTAAAGGTTATGGTAACAAACACAACACAACGTTGTCCATATGCAACAACCATTCTCGTCACCAATATTTGAGCTTATGCTCCTTCCTTTATTTTTATATTCAAAGAGGATTATACGTCCATTTATTTTTGGTTCGTTATACTAGTGGGAACTTGAGCAGACGTTTCCAAGACCTCGGTCACAGGCCTTCATAGGTGCGAGCGCATTAATGTTGATAAACACCATATTTATGGTCCAGCGAATTGCTTTCAAGTGGTCTTATAGCTCAGTGGTTGAATGCTGTGTTTCTGATATGGTGGCCCGGGTTCGGTTGTTGTGGCAAGACATGCTTTTTTCTTTTCAGTTATGTTTGTAAAATGCTTTTTTTCTTGATTTTGGGCATGCCTTGGGTTACTTGTCAACTTTTGTCTGGTTGCGCCTCGGAGCGAGCGGAGGGCCATGCGTGAAGTGAAAATGAGATGTAAAACAACTCTGAAGTCCTGTGACCCGGTCTCAGCAACGTCTTGTGCACTCAGTGCACTAGTGTAGTAAAAAAAACTAATCAGAGACCTTCACCAATTTATTTTAGATCCAAATCACCGGTTTATATTATACAATTTAAGCTTGGAGTCACTTCGCGCCACTTGAAAACGTACTTTCCTACAAGTAATGTTGGGGAAACACCCCAACACGTGTAGAAACTATCGTTTTTCACCGTATAGTTTGGTGATAACACCCTGTATGTATGTAGCATGAATGAACCATAATTAAACTCAAAATAGATTTATTTCACACCGGGTACAACCCAGTTTGTGCATTTAAATTCGCATATGCCAGTTCTTCAAAACCCCTTAGTCCCAACCTGGACGGACGATCCCTTAATTCGAGCCTGTACACCACCACTGTCGGTATAATAGATTACAATATAGTCAACTTTCACTCGTAAAGGAAATCGTTCTTAATCGTTTTCAATTCAATATGTTTTTGTCTCAAGTCAGTATTGTGAAAAATAGTCTGCCAAAGAAAGAAAGAAAACCCACGCTTGCTTGCGCGCCAACCCCCCACTTTATATTTGGTCTGCCGGACTCTGCCGCCTAGCGATAGACAAATTAGATTTCAGTGCTCTGCTACCACTCCACGTTGTTAGATCGGTCAAGTCACCGCGCTCTAGCAAGTGCCTCTTCGCGCCAAAAAAACATCTAGCTTGTCCTAGCTCTGTTTAAGGCAAATAATTATTGTTTCGCACATTTTATTAGTTATTTTCGTGTACTAGATCAGTCCAGGCACTGCTCTCTATCCTCTCAAAGTTCAGTAAAAACGTTCGCTCGAATAGCAGCAAATTCCTTTTTGGGCCAATTTATCTTCTTGTATGCACAAATATTAGAGAATATTTAGTGCACCTCAGTTATCTTTGTTCAAGATTGGACAAATACCTCCTTTGGGCTGTTAACCCAATTTTTCAAAGCAAGAAACGACGTAGCGTCTCTTTCCCTCTTTAGTTGAAAAGAATCCATAAAATGGCGGCACCGAATTGATAGCTCAAGTGGTCCCTGTACTGTACAAGTTAATTTAAGGATTCAAAGTGGAATTGCATAATCAAGACTGTTTTAGTCTTTAGTTAATAATTAAGAAACCTTTTGTAACATTAGTTGTATGCTTGAATGAACGAATAATTAATGATTGGAAGTTTAGTCTAAGAATTGTACATATATAATTTCTAATTTCTATTTAACATAGAAAACGCTGTTTATTTATATCTATCATATTTAAATGCAATTTACACCTGCATTATTAAATTATATCAAACCGAATACATGTTTCAATTCCTCTCACCACCCTATAGTAATACAGTTTATAAAAGTGGTTAATTAAGATACCACACCCTTCTTTATGGTTTTAAGCAATAATAAAATCACTTGTTTATCCCGACCAAGTAATGTATACTATTTTTCATACCACCACCCAAGAACATGGCGCAAAAAGCGCTCTTTAAATTTCTTAAAAAACGATCAATGGCACACGCGTGTTGAAATCCACTTTTCAATACGTGTTGAAAAGTGGTCGTCGCGTCATCCATATCTGTCAAGTCAAAATCTAAATTCAAATATGCTGTCAAATGGACAACATCTGCCAACTATTCAAATAGAGTCCTGTTGAAATTACTTTTCAGCAAGTGTGTTGAAAAATTATTCAACACACGTGTCGTATATGTCTTTTTCTATATAGCTAACGTTAGCTGTACTTTTTTATCACTTTCTTGAGTAAGGGTAGGAAAGGTAGGTACTTATTGCGTCACCCTCATCTGTCAAGTCAAAGTGTCAAATCCCAAAACATATATGTTATGTTGTCAAATTGGTATCATCTGCCATCTGATGATCTGTTCAAATAGAGTCGCGATCAAAAGACTAGTTTGCATCAGCAGGGGACGATCATCTCCTGATGAAGCAGTGCAAGAAAGCAAAGTCTAACCTCGCAAACCGCACGGTATAGAGTATTGACATCTTTTCTACAGTTACCTGCGTTCGTAAGGTCGAAACTAGTGATGGGCTTATTCGAATGAAAAATAACCTGTTATCCGGTTATTAAAATAACCTGTATTATTCGGTTTTCATTCCACAAGTATTCGAATGAAAAATAACCTAAACCTGATACGTCGTACGAATTCAAATGCGAACACGATCCATCGAATGATCAACGAGCAAGCAGCGGTTTTAATTTAGTTATGAGTTATGAAGCAAGTTTCGATGTTTTAGCTCGAATAAAAGATGAGTTTTAAAATTTCAAATGTACCGGTAGGATGTGGAATTGTGGAAGCCCAACTTGGGGGTTGAAAATTAGCGAATATTAAGTTAAGATTACATAATTTACTTTTATTGCCTACCTAACATAAAAAAGCGCAAATACAGCAATTTGTTGACATCTTCAAAGAATCAAGATAAAAGGCGGTCGCTTTTGATCCGGCCGGCCGATTTTTATTGTGATTAACAAGAAGCCCCACCCCGACTCCACATATTTCTTATTTCTTTCATACACTTCTTCGTAATGAATACAGCCTGCTTTCCAATACATAACACCAATTATCACCTAATGTTTGTTTAGTTTTAAGGTTATATATTGGAATTTAGAATGTAGGAGCATACATGAGTCGTAAAATAACTATAACAATATAATATGTACTATTAGTTATTAATATTATTATAGTACTATAAATACATCGCCAGAGAGAAATACTTTTTTGCAAAGTAGATTTTTAATAATTATGTTCATTACATGTAGGTAATCAAGACATCCAAGAATCATATTTTGGAATTTAAGTATTTTTTATTGAAAACCGTAAAATGCTGTTTATTATATTTTGTTCAATAATATTGCGTAATCAAATATTTACTCGTATTCTATTGTTATTTACTTAATTGTTAAGCCATGCTTAATAAGACAATTACAGCAGCTGCGAGTTACGAATAAGATACCGATGACGCTGAACCTCCTTCCTAACCGGCTGCAATCGCTAACCTGAATGTATTCGAATGATTATTCAAATAATCATTCGGTTATTAATATTATTTGAATACAAATAATTCGGTTATCAAAATAATTCGGTTATGCCCATCACTAGTCGAAACCAAAGATATTCCAACGAATAGATATAAAACGACGTCTTTTTGTTTGTCTCTTATTTATACTCGGGGGGGGGGGGGGGGAAGGAGGGTTTCTATGAGTTTGCCAAATTGAATTCCTATGTGAGAAATAACTACATTATTATTATGGATGTTTTTTAATTAAAAATATTTTGCAAAAATTTGGAATTCTTATGCATGTGTGTTGTAATCATTTCTTCACTAGCCGCCTAATTATATACGTTCTATACCTAATACTCATCACACTAATAGTCTATTATAAAATCAATCTTTCCCAACTGGCTCACCTAAAACATACATTTGGCAACACTATAGAAGTTTCTGTTGTTTGTTTACGATTGCATCAAGGTGTGTTTACGTGTTATTTTTTGAGATTTAAGTGGACTTTTGTTCGGTTTTTAAGATATTTGTGGACAAAATGCCGGCTAAATGTGTCGTGTGTAATGTTTCTTACCAAGGAGAGAACTCAGAACGGTCTTTTCATCGGTATGTATCATAATATTTAGCTTCTAGTATCATAACCATCAAACAATAATTTTGCATCAACCAAACACAGCGCAAATCCGGCTTTGAACAGCGTTGCCAATACTTTCAATTTATTACATGGCGTAGGCCACGATTCCTTTTTTTTTACCGTTTGAGGAATTCATTTTATGCAAACAATATTTAATAATAATTAGCATATAACTGTTTTATAAAGACAACGTTTGTTAAGAAACTAAGCCATAATAAAAACAACACTCCGTTACTTGTTTTAATAAAAAGTACATCACTTATGAGTGATTTTAATCGGCGACCTGGCAACGTTCTAAGAGGGGAACGTAAATATAAACAAGTTTATTGTGGAGACACACAATTTTTTGCGAACATATTTTTTTTGCGAACATATTTTTATTCATACAATTTACACAACAGAACAGAGTTCCAAATGGTACAATACTAGACTAAGACTAAGTATCTACGTAAAATTGATAACACAAATTTTCCTAAGTTCTGGGGTTAATATTAATTCTAGTGTTTCAATTCGTTGGTCGAAACTAGTAGAAGGTAACCTACGCTACATTTTTGCGTAGCCTCAGATTAAAATGAATGGCAAGGAGGATACTGGACGATCAGCGCGACAACAATTTAGAGATACAACTGACACATCAATAGCCTGAAATCAGCACGGCCAAGAGAAATATGTTAGTCTTCAACAGCAATTTTAACAATTGCAAAGGGAAATGCAGTAATTCTGAGCAACAAAAATACGTAACGAATCAAGCTATCCCCAATTTCACTATAACCAAATGACACTGACGATATTTTTGATATGGAGTCCGATTATCAGTCGGACTCAGTAAAAGCTCAGGGTGCAGACAAGGCCTTCACGCAAGTAAAAAATAAGTGATTTAAGTAATCAATTAACTAAGAATGGTAATTTTGCTAAAAGAAAGCTGATGATTTACCCCCTTAATGCAACTCTTGCGAGACGAAAATTTCAAAGGGTGTCGAGACTCGGCCTTGAAAAATCACTTTCGTGCAGCCAAGAAGTATTCACAAGGTTAAATCCTAAAAACCAAAGCTTCGCAGACGCAGTGCCAACTCTTCCTACTACTGGTCCCCCGACATCGAGCTCAGCTTTGAAGAAGTCATGGCGAATTTTATCGCTGTTAGATCGGCCTATATTAGGGTAGTTTCCGTCAACATTAATTCAACTAAGAACAGAAGAACCGAATTAATTAATTTTGTAGAAATAATAAAATCGATGTCTTTGATCCAGGAGTCCTGGATAAAGGGACAGAGATTTTCACTCCATCCACCGACAGAGGGATTTAAAAATGATTTTGTCAAAAAGAATATAATTGCCAACCATTGCACTAATCCCCATAACATCAACGAAGAGTCGTTCATTACAATCAATCTTAAAATTAGGACTCGTCTAGACAAGTCCGCCAAACAGTTTTTCAGACCTGTTCTCCTGTTCAATGATGCTGAAGACGCGATTTTAGTAGAAGGCGACTTGGATTGAAAATCAGTGAATTGGAAATGCAGATGAAACAATCCTAACGGCCATATACTGTACAACAACTTCAATATTCTGGCTCCGGAAACCTCACTCAATACGGCGCGAAAGAAATTAGACATATTCGTATGTCAAAACACGGACGGAACATCGATACCGAAAGTTCTGCACGAACTATCGTTTGACCACCTATAACTAGAATTTGACCCTGTCGTGTTAGACACTTGTAAAAATTGACTGCATTTTGTATTTTAACCTCACTTCGAAGAATGCAGCCCTGAATTAGCGGAATATCTGACGATATCTCGCAGGAGAGTTCGATGAGGTCCGACCCCATACCACCAGAAGAAATTTAACAGTCGCTAGAATGGAATACTTTGGTAATATTAAAGATATATGTAAATCTTGCACCTCGTTTCTAACCGACGCGACGCCAGATCACCATTGACTGGACATCACTTGCATCAATATACGACATTAATAGAGTGATTGGACATCTACAAGAGCACGAAATTACCAGAAGTAAGAAAAAGAACACAGTACAGTCGAAAATAGGTACAGGTAGAATGACCAACAATAGAAAATCGCCACCTTCAACTTCAAATAGGTAAGAGAGAAAGCGTAACTTTGAAGTGATGCCTAGCGGTGGTGCACGTGACCAAGCGCAGACACCTGCCAAACGCGGCCTTGAGACGCCCTCAGTGAGCCTACGTGACCCCATACAACCTTCCGACCCCCAAGACAAGGATCGGGTCGCGTTAGAATCAGAGATAGAAACAGAAACACTGAAAACACATAAGCCTGATAAAAACACTTGCAAGGTATCCTATAAAACACTAAATTTTAACCGCAATGTAAAGGAAATGCAGCTGGGCTTTGGAAGTCTCCCAGAGTAAGAAGTAACAGATTTGAGGTGCTATCCGACCTGGAAGTTAACAACAGCAGCATCACGTCCGTCCCATCCAGTGAAAGCATTAGGAAAACTGCCACTAGAACTAGTGTCAGACTAAAAAAGTAAGAACCAAACCCGGATCACCCCCGCTTCTGTTCGTAGTGGACTTGTGAATGCATGCGATTTAAAGACCTGCAATTGGCAAGTATATGGTCCTCCGCTCGCTCCGGGGCTCAAGAAAAGGAAACTAACCAAGTGCTAACCCAAGCCATACCCAAGAAAAACCAAAAAATAAAGAAAAAACTGTTTACTTAAAAAAAACACCGACGGGATTTGAATCCGGTTCGCCGAAGTGAAGACCAACCATGCAGACCTCTAGACCCTTTGCTGACTTACAAACAACTGGTTGCATCGCGAAGACATGCGTCACCTCACGTAGCTAGCCAATCACGCTCCTCTCATTCACAAGTGCAATAAGAACTGAAATCTCGCCCCCCGCTAATAGACATGCAGTGCAAGATTAGAAGTCACAAAATTCTGCAGGATGACATGCAAAAGCTGTGTATAAACAAAGTCACGGTCAAATACGCTTGTAGAGGTGTTATCATATACCTACAAAAAAATTTAGGTTGGTCAAACTTAAAATGGTGCTTGAATAATTAGAATGCCAAGTAGCATAGCTACGCCGAGAAAAACCAAATACAAATCATGCCAATCATGGTGTTTGTTCTTAGCGAATTAACGGAGACATTCGCCTGGTAGGTATCAAAAGACAACTTGTCGACGAGCACTTCAATGCAAAAGCTGTATACGAATTGAGGAAAACGTGAATCCCTCTATATCTGGTTGTACTGGATGTAACAATAATGCTGCGCCGGCTGCAGCAAAAAGTGAAAGCCCTTACGTGTATAAGGATCTCTGGAAAAAATCGCAGAAGCGCGAATCCATTTATGCACAATCGCAGATACCAAGGGCACTCTGCGACCTACTGTAGAAAAAGCGAATGAAATTATAGAGTGCCAAGAGATTAAATGTGTGTTTTAATAAATTTGAAATTCACCTCAATTTCAAAAAC
>MU183917.1:0-23882 GCA_016904865.1 Pissodes strobi
GCGAATTGTTTCAGCAACAAGCTGTCTTAAATATGGAGCTGCCTCCCCAGATTCATCTACTTTGCCATTTAATACAAAATTAATGCTAGTAAATAAACATGAATTATCAGCAGCAACAACTTGTTTTAATAGTATGCCTGGGGACTCGTAAGCATCTTCAGTGGTATTTGGTACAGTGTTAGTTCTTTCAGTTACCAGATTAACATTTTCCTTTTCTACAGGTTGGGCAGATATTTCTTGCAAGATCAGAGTATCTCCAGCAGAGAGCCCACTACTTCCTAAAATATAATTTAAGTTGCAAGGCCAATAATAAATGAATTGATTAAAAAAATTGGTAGAGCTAGTGCCAAAATGAAACAACTATTTGACTAGGTTAGTTTTTGTAAAAAGTAAAAAATTAAACATCAACAAATCGAAAGTCACTAAGTCTTATTTGCAATTAGGCTAGTTTTGGAAACTAGATGGCGCAAACATTAAATTATTATATTTCATTAATTCACCTAAGCTTAAATCATCTTTGGTAATATCCAGAGGTTTTGGTGGAAAACCAAATAGCACCTGAAGGCGATTAATTGGAATGTTTGAAACTGAAGATAAAACTTGTTTCAAATCTTTTATTGTGCTGTCTTTTGTAAGATTATTTATTACTTGCTGGCCATTTCTAGTCTTCACCCTCAGCGCTATATTTGCCATTTTTAACATAGAAAGTGTATTATCTACTTATGCATATTTATTTTATAGTCCCTGCTAAAGATTCACTAGTTTTAGACTAAGTAAGAACCAAGCACAGAAAATAAAAACAAATAACAAATACTACAATAATAAAAATCCAAACAATACAATAATTCAGAATGGAGTATTGTCAATATGTCAATGTCAAAGATTAACATCATAGATAAATATATATTAACATGTCATATCATTAAAAAGCGATTTCGACTGGCAGCTGTGGCCACAAAGAAAGGGGTGATTCTTTGTGGCTGTGGCAGCCGCCGGCGATATTTCAGTTCGTAGTGCACTTGTAAATACATGCGATTTAAAAGACCTGCAATTGACAAGTATATGGCTCTCTGCTCGCTCTGGCGCTCAAGAAAAGGAAATTAACCAAGGGCTAACCTAACCTATACCAAAGAAAAATCCAAAAAGCAAGAAAAAACTGTTTACTTAAAAAAAAACAAAACCAGCGGGATATGAACCCGGATCGCCGAGGTGAAGGCCAACCATGCAGATCCCTAGACCAACTGCTGATTTACAAACATAGATAAATATTAAGGGGGACCTACGGAGGGCTATAGGGTAGGAGACCGAACGCTTATGGCCGAATTTGCGATTTCTGTCCATGTTTTTGGTTAGTTCGCTGGGTTGGCCGACAGAGGCGCAGTGATCGCACCCGCACTTAACTTTTCGTGTATTAGATAGACCAACGCGAGATTTTTTTGGATTATTTGTGTAAAAAACTATTTATTACTGTATTTTTGCGTTATTAATATAAACAATGAGTGACATAACTTGTTATACAAGTAGAGTTTGCTTCGTGCCGGGATGTAAAACGGGTTATTCTTCTGATAGGAAGCTCAGGAAAGAACGGGGAGAGAACAACCCAAGTCTCTTTTCAAGCTCCTAACGTAAGTAAAATATTTGTTGATAAACACTATTTACGATTAATGCATTCGTTAAAATATATACTTTCGATTTTATAAAAATTTTAAAAATTACATCAATGTTTAGAATGTTTGCAAACAACATAACCTAAAAACTCTTGGGAGTAAAATTATTGTATAGTAATAAGAACAAAAATTAATATGATTACATTAAAAATAGTTTAATTGTTCGCCTTTTTAACAAATATTTTGTTTAAACACTATAGTTTTCAGATCTATATCGCCAATATCTAAAATAAGGCCATTTTAACCAGTTATCACTTAGGTGGTGGGAAATCATACAAAAGCCCTAGATGTTCATTAATACGTTTTCTTTTTAGGATCCTGTAACATTTCAAAAGTGGCTAAGAACAATTCCTAGACAAGATAAAATATTTAGTGTAAAAGATGTTGTTTGTGCGTTGCACTTCCCAGAAAAGGATATTTTGCGTTTTTATAAAACAAAATTGGTTGATGGCACCATTAGTAGAATTCCGAGAGGAAAACCAATATTAAAGAATGAGTCAGTACCAGTGATATTTCCTAATCTCCCTTCTTATTTATCAAATCCTAAAAAAAGGCGAAAACCACCATGTGAGCGAACCGAGGAGCGAACCAAGATACAAAACATAAAAAAAATAAAACATATACCATTACACGATCCACCTAAAAGTACTATTACTTCAGCTGGAGTTGAAATGCCAGGTTATAGCTTAGAGGAAAATTCCGATAAGCCACATGTCAATAACGAGATAGATGCAGCATTGGTTTTGTTTGAAAATTTGAAAAATAATTATAACACAATTTGCACTCCAAATAAGCAGTGGTCGGATACATTTATTTGTGGAAGTACTTTTTGCTGAATGGGATGATATCTATATCAAAACCATACCATACCACAACACCAAACCATACCACAAAAAAAAATTGTGATACGCCAGGATATGTCTTTTAAGGTATTTGATTTTGATTTGGTTACTTCTCATGTTAGTAATAGCATATTTTTTATTGAATATTTAATCACATGCTACATAATTGGGACAATAACAAGTATTTACAGCTAAGTATATATGAGCCCAGTCACATATATGTTGGAATTTCTCCTGTGATGTTTTGAAATAGACTTCTCGACATGTGTAAATAAAACAGTTGTAATTTGATTCCGAATATATTTGATTTTAAGTAAAAGTTAAATCTTGACACTTTGGGTCATAGTTAACTGCTGAATTGTTTGATACTAATAAAATACTTTCCACCACATTGTATAATATGCTGTTACTTATTTCATGAATGTTTTAAGGTGTTGTTTGGGAAAACTGAAATTAAGCTTGATGGTGGACACAAAATATTTTCAGGCTTTGAAGAGATAGAAAATATACTAAAAACCATTAACAAAATGAAAATATGTTCAGGAATTAAATTGATAAGGTGGGTATATATAGGTATATTTTGAGGTATATCTGGGTAACATCTGTCATTTTTTTTTATATTTTTTTAGTGCCTGATTGTGTACTTCATCACTACATAGATACTACTAAGTACAATAAGTATGTCGGATGTAAGTAACTTACTCCTTAAATTGCGTTGTGTGTTGCTGCCGAGGTTGCTACTTAACAATATTTTGTTCTTAGTGCTGTGATGCTATACCTATGAATTTATGCATAGGAATTATTGTACAGTATTGATAGTTTGTGGTTTTCTTCTAATGCATTTCATTACACTTCCTAGTTTGTATACACCTGTTCTCTGAATAACTTACATATATAAATAACAATATATACATAACAATTATGAAAGACATTTTAAGACATATAAAATACATCTATTAATATTCTACTAAAGTAAAGAAAATAATTCTATAATATTTTACACCAAGTTTGATTTTTTTATTAATGTTGCTCATCATCTGACTCATTTAGCTTCTGTCGCATACTGTCGATATACACTCTTTGATCTGTATGGGAGCGGGCTTCGGTTGGGTTAACATACTCTTGACGTGGTTTAAAAACAAAATAAATTCGTCTTTATAATTATTTATTTTGGAATAAAATAAGTTATCTGTCTATCTATCATAGATAGGTTGAGACAAGTTACTTTAGAACTTAAAAAAAAAACATTTATATTAATTTTGTCACTCATTATTATTATGGCATGTAAGCATTTTTTACACACACATTGATGATGAGAATCTTCTTTTGGAGTCTGTTGTTGATTTATTTATTTATATATTTATCCCTGATCACTGTAATGAAATAAATTATATTTTTTAACATAACTGCTTTTTTTCTGAGTTTAAATTTAAATAATAAAAAATGTGTATTAAAGTTGTGTGTTTTATTTGCTTTCCAAAAAAAATAGTCCTTTGTGTATCTACAACATCCTGATTTTTAAAATCCAAGCATCTTTGGAATCGTATTAACATAATGCATCCAAAAAGGTACTTATTCTACGGAACACTTTGTATTTACGATTATTTAAGACCGGGTGGTTAATTTCTTATTAACATTATCTATACTTTTTCTGTATTAATAAATTTTCTCAATGTATTCTCTTTTCATAAAAAAAAATCGATTCTAAGAAGTAAGTAAAGGAATATAAAAAGTTTCCTCTATGTTGCATATACTTTTCGGAAATACTGTATAATCTTTTTGGACCCATCATTTGCTATGCTATTTTTTCAAAAACATTCCTGCTGTGACATAAAACACAAACACTGCTAAAGAACTTCTTTTAAGCCTAAATCCTTGAAAACAATTAAAGATAAATTAAGTTTGAAAGCACATGTTGTTTTGTCAAGTTTATCATTAAATAAAGCAAAATCGGTCGATGAAATTTTAATGAATATTTAAAAAATAGCTTTTACTTCATGTAAAATCGTTATTTGTCTCTCAGAAAGCAATAAGTTAACTAATTTCAATAAAAAATAGTTATTGTCCCATAAGAATCCATGCATTTTTTAGCGCGGATGAAACACATGCGCCTCTGGCGGCAGTGTTTGAAAGCTGATTTATCGATGCAAAACTGTGACCGAAACAAATGTATTGCGATCGGTCTCCTACCCTATAGCCCTCCGTAGGGGGACCTTACAAACAACTGGTTGCATCGCGAAGACATACGTCACCTGTCACCTCACGTAGCTAGCCAATCACCCGCTTCTCGTTGACAAGTGCACTATGAAATTACATCTTGCCAGTCGCCGCACAGTGGAGGTTTCCGAGACCCCGGCCGCATATTCGGATGTAATTTTCTCTTTACAAATATTAGTGTAGTCGTCATTTTATTGTGTACAAATATAGGGCACAACTTACTCTCTGCCTAATCTCAAAAATTATTCCTATTATTCGTTTTTGGTTCACAAAAACTCTGCGTGCATGTGCACCGTTGCACCATTATAATTGAGATAACTATGTATTAGTGAGTAATATATGTTTAAAATGTCACACTTGTTAAAATAAATTAATTTATTAAATAGCAAAATATCGTCTATACAATCCAATAAATCTTACTTCATGAGATATAGCTAAGTTTGAAATAGGTACTCTTAATTTAGATGCAAAGAATCTTGCCTATTCTAAGTACTAAATAATTGTTTGCGCTGCATCTAACCAGTGGTGTTCAAGTGCGTCGTTTACTTTCTCTTGGATTTCTGCGTGTTCCCCACGAAGACAGTCTGCGAACATTATCTTGGTTGCATTCAGTATATAAACTGGCATGTTATTAACATAAATTAAAATCAGTAGTGGGTCCAATGCCAATACATACCCTTGTATCCATGGGAGTAGACAGGATTTTTTCTCAGGGGAGGCGAACCGTAGATAAGGCCGCAGTGGTAGCCGCAGGCAGGGTGTCACGCCCAATTTTTACCCAAAAGTCGTTAAAATCGTTAAAAAAAAAAGGATTCGGCACGCTCTTAAATAGCATGGCATGAATGGTTTATAGACAAACCAACAGTTATTAAGTGAAATAATAATTTACTGTCTAAGTTACTCTATAAAATAAATAAACATTGAAATAACAACACAGTTTAGTTTAAGTTCAGAACCATACAAAGGCAAACCTTCCATACATTGAATTGCATTGAATACTCCGTTCAATACTTGAATAAAAAAACATACATATATTTTAGTGTTTCACATTAACTCTTCTTAGCAGACTCAAGAAGCAGTTGTCTGAAAAATATTTTTCTCTAAACCATTTTTTAGATACTAACGAACGCAATGCTGGTTAACCGCTCAGGCCTCGGGCCACGTTTCGCCCTCTTTCGTGGAAGTCTGGCGTCTCGCCTTTGTAAGCGCTACATCAAAAGTGCCGACTGAGAGTGGTCTTTCTAGTTTCTAGTTAATGTTCGGTGCTTACGACTCTTACTTACAAGGAATTCCATAACTATCAGGAACTGTATTTCAAAGTAATTCAAATAAAACTACACTATTGCCAAATCCTGCTTGGTTTATAGCATAGTAACCTAAAATTTTAAATGGAACAAAATTCGCAATGACCGAATAAAGGAAAAATAGAACAAAATGCTCTGCAAATGGAATATTCGATGTTGTATCGGTATTTTCGACATATGATATCGATGGAAAAAACATCGATCATCGGTAGCTTAATATCGATGTTCTAGATACATGGATAGTTATAGCCCATTCCTAGCGGTCATCTTGTCGTTTTTGTCAAGTGTCAAAGCTGTCAAAGTCAAAGAAAAAAGAGGAAGAGCAGCTGGACTGGACTGATTTCTGTCTGGTTTATGTTATCAATAAATAAGTGGTTTTATTGCCTTTAATATTAATTCAAGTAGAGCCCCTAGTGAATTTTACAAAAGAACAGGTCAACATGCCTCGCATTATGATTAAAGGTGGTGTTTGGAGAAATACGGAGGTAGGTATCAAAATTTTAAATTGGATTTTTGCTGTACCGCTTTTTACTGTGATATTAGTAATCTTATAGGTGGTAAGAGTCGTTTGCCTCTTCTCATTCCCAATTCCAATTGTATCAATTTTGTAGGATGAAATTCTTAAAGCTGCTGTTATGAAATATGGTAAAAACCAATGGTCTCGAATAGCTTCATTACTTCATCGAAAATCTGCTAAGCAGTGCAAGGCTCGATGGTTTGAATGGCTTGATCCAAGTATTAAGAAAACTGAATGGTCCCGTGAGGAAGATGAGAAGCTTTTGCATTTGGCAAAGCTTATGCCAACACAGTGGCGAACAATTGCCCCAATTATTGGACGTACTGCTGCTCAGTGCCTAGAAAGGTCAGTAAACATTAATTTTCAATTAGACATGATTCTTAGTATTAGTGAAGGTGCCCAATCTTTAAAAATATGGAAAACTTCCTATTTTAGATATAGCCTCATGCTAGAACATAATTAATAGTCTTCCTATTTAACGTTAAAACAAAGCTTTTTCAATTATTTTATATTGATGTTAAGATATCTAAAATAATGTTACTCCTAAATATCTCATTACATATTGAGAGCATATGATCAAGATGAGTTTGAGTTTCAGATACTGTGTACAATGGTCAGTCAGTACCTCCTTTTACTTTGTTCTTACAAGCACAGAAGAGGTAAAAGAGACAATATGTGGGCATGAATAACAAAAATAGCTGCGGGATTTACAGTCATCTATTAAATTATTTTCAAAATTGCCTGATGAAGTCTTGGAAGTTTTGGCTCAGGCAATTAATTTATCATGAGAGTCTGGTGTATTTTCTTCACACCTTAAACTGGCAAAAGTAATTCTACTACACAAGAGTGGAGATTTGAGGGAGCCCTCAAATTATAGACCAATATCACTTTTATCTAGTCTATCCAAAATTGTGGAAAAGCTTGTTGAAAGAAGGATGATGTCATTTTTAAACTTCAACCATGTGGCGAGTTCTCATCAGTTTGGTTTTTGGGAGAGCACAATACCAATGATGCCATTTTTCAGTTTATTTATTTATTTATTAGTACACTGCCTAACAGGAAAACTTCCCAATTACAAAGCAGGAAAATATAAAAGCATAAAACATAAAAGAACTTAAAAATAACATAACAGTACACATTATAAAGTTCAGAGTTAACAAATAACAAGCAAAAATAAAATAAAATAGTACAAATAAATGTCATAAATAATTACATAAAACACAAGATTAAAATCATAATTGCACTATTGCACAACATAGTACAGAATAATAATATATTTCAAATAATAGGTACATCCTAATTATACAATGACAACTTAATCCTAATACAAAGGAAAAAATAAAATATATATATAATACAATAATACCCTGTAACCTGATACAATAGATAATATTATTCTTTCAAGCAAGCAGCTAGTGCACGTTTAAAAGCAGCGAGACTGTTACTTTCTTTTACAGTAGTAGGTAGTTTATTATATTCATTAATACACCTAAAAAATAGGCAATTCATAGTTCGTTTGAGGTTTGTTTTTCTTATATAAATATGCGTGCTATGTCTAGTAAAATGACTATGGATCTCATTGGCCTGGGTAATGGTTTGTCTTAAATAAGAGGGTAGGAGATTATGTAAAATTTTAAAAATAAAAATCATTGTGTAATACTTAAGTGAGATCCTAACTGAACGCCATTCAAGGCACTGTAACATTAAATATATTGGGGTGTATCGATTACAGCGAAGTATAATTCTCATGGCACGATTTTGTAATTTTTGCAGCGATGCTTTTCAATTATTATCAAGTAGGTAAAGAAGGCTAGAACAGTAATGAAAATGAGGCTGTATTATGGTTTGATATAGAAGCAATCTGGAATTCATTGAGAGATTCATTGCTATTCTAGAAAAGAAGAATAGTTTGGTGCAAATTTTCTTCCTAATGTATTCAAAGTGATCTTTATAAGTCAATAAGTTATCAATATAAAACCCCAAATACTTAAAGTTCGTAACAATTTCAATTCTGGAACCATATATGGATATATCTAATATATCTGTATTTATTTGAGAATATTTGTACTTAGTAGTTAGGATCATAGCTTTAGTCTTATCAACATTTAGTTTAAGTTTATTAATATTTAGGTATTGCTCAATTCTCTCTAATTCCCTCTGAGTTTTCCTTATTGCTACTGTTAGATTTTTATCGCTGCAAGATATAAGTGAATCATCAGCAAATAAATTTAAGAAATTCGGATTGACAAAGTGACTTATATCATTCAAATATATAACAAACAATAAGGGCCCCAATACACTACCCTGAGGTACCCCAAATTGATTTATCATTCTACCTGATTTAGCATTATTGACTTTAGTTATCTGATATCTATCCGTCAGAAAATCTTGTAGCCAATTTAGTACTGTACCCCCGATGCCATAATATCTAAGTTTTTGTAACAAAATGTCGCGGTCAATAGTCTCGAATGCGCGACGAAAATCTAGGAAAACCGCTGAGGCAAAATAGTCCTGATCAATAAGCTCATTCCAAGTGGAGACAGTCAGCTGAATTGCTGATTCACAAGAATGTTTACTCCTAAACCCCGATTGATTAATATACAATAAGTTATTTGAGTTAAAATAAGCATAAAGTTGGTTATATACTGCAAGTTCCAAAATTTTTTCAACTGCAGGTAATGTATTAATTGGGCGATAGTTGGAGCAATCAGCACTGTTAGCTACTTTAGGTATAGGAGTTATTAAGCTAGTTTTTAGTTCATTTGGAAATTCACCCTTTACTAATGAAGTATTAACAAATTTTAAAAATACATGTCCCAGTACGTGAAATGAGCTTTTAAGAAATTTGATATTCAATATATCCTCATTATTGTATTTGTTTTCCAGAGAGTTGACAATTTTTTTTAAATCGTTCATAGATAAAGTGCTAAATTCAAAAAACCGACCATCAATACCGGGCATCATGTTTGGTGACCATGGGTTTGAAGTTGGAATCGTACTTCTTATCTCATAAATGCTCAAAATAAAGAGAGTATTAAAACTTTCCGCAATTTCCTGTTCGCTACTTGCAATCAAGTGGGTCCCCCCAAATGAAAAATTAATACTTTTCCGAGTAAATGCTCTGTCAGTTCCGTTTACTAGTGTTTTTAGTGTTTTCCACATTAATTTACTATTATTTTTATTTTTATCTATTTTATTATAGTAGTACTGTTTTTTCTTAATTTTAAGCAGATCAACAAAAAGATTTCTAGCTATTTTATAAAATTCCCACTTATTCTTTTTGTGATTAGGATCATTGCATTTTTTAAAATCAGCATACGCGCTGTCTCTTTCTTTTGCTTTCTCTTTCAGTTCCATATCAAACCACGGCAGGTTGTTACCCCTATGAACAACTTCTTTAAGAGGTGATATAGTATTGATAACTGCAGAACACTGACTCAGAATCTGACCAAAAATTAAATCAATATCAACAGAATCCAACACAGTGGACCAATCTATGTCCAAGAGTTCAACATTAATACTTTCAAGATTAGCCTGTGATAAATTGCGGAATATAGTTTTTTGAGGATCTCGACGCATAATTTTATTTTTTAGTTTAAAGGATAATACGAAGTGATCGGATATTTTTGGCAGGTCATGTACTTTACAGCATACATCGAAATTAGACAAAGCAAGGTCGATAAGTGTATTGGACTCATTTGTACACCTTGTTGGGAACAACACTAATTGATCTAAGCCCAATATACCTATCATATTTTTTAGTTTTTTTGAATAAAAACTGCTATCCAAATAGTTAATGTTAAAATCGCCTACAATTAATAATTTGTTACTGTTAGTTAAAAAGTTTTCCAAAATTTCCTCCATATCATGTAGAAATGCAGAGTGACTAGCATTAGGCGAGTGGTATACTACTCCTAATATAATGGAGATGTTTGATATTTTTAATGCTATAAAAATACACCAATAGTTGTTGTCCAAATTAATAGACTTAATTAAAGAATGACATAACCCATTTTTCAAATAAATCAATACTCCACCAGTATGGCGCGAGTTAGAGTCACATCTTATAAGAGTGTAGCTTTCTAGAGCTAATTCTAAATTAGAAAAGTCAGTTGTAGTTCTAGACTCACTCAGCAATATCACATTAGGATTGAGACGTACTATATTAAAAATTAAATCGTCTTTGTGCGCTGAGAAACTTTGAATATTTGTATATACGATATCCAGGTAGAGATGATCCGATTGGTTACTAGACAGTTTAGATAGGCTTTCTTCAATTAGGTCCTCCTGTTCCGGTAGGGCTGGTAAGGCTGGGTACGTCGAAAAGTTGATTTCCCGTGTCGGTTGACATTTGAACTGAATTGAGGCAGGTAGTATTTTGCAATATATGCCCCATCAGGCCAAAATTCGGACGACATATAGTTGCCTTCTAGTGCTTCAGGGACACCTAACTTAAAGGAGGCACTTTGCGGATTTCTATACTTAGAGGGAAGTTTTTCGCATTGATATAGATTCTTGTGGGTAGGATCTAGTGACTCTATTATATTTTCGGGAGTAGTATTTACGTCGATATTGGAAATATATATCCACGAGAGTTTAGCAAGTCTTTCCCCAATATTAGGATTTGCGACCCGAATACTGGTCCTACTAGGTCCCGAGCAAATTGTTCCTTGCTTTCTGCTATTATCAACAGGTTTTGTTGATTGCTGATTTACTGGAAACGGTGTTTGATCGATTTGACTGTCTGATGAAAAGCTGGGAATGTTTTGTTGAAAATTACGAACCTGTTCCTTCAGGGCGTTAATTTCAGACTGTTGCCTTTCTGATTTAAGACGTAGTTCATCCACAAGCTTCTTTATATTCAGAATGCCCGGATCAGTAGGAGCAGTAGACCGTTCCTTACATCCTGTTCCAGCGACGAGGTGAATTGTTTCCTTATTGGTATCAACTAAATTCGTGATAGATGTAGCAATGTCTTCCATCTTCGACAACGCGGCCCTACTGTCAGTCTTGACCGTTATTAGGGAGTGGTAGTGAAAATGATGTTATGTGCTATTAGCGGAAAATGTACAGAAATGTCTGCGGATTTGTGGAATTGTGGTATTAAAGATATCAAAGTCTTGGTATGATTATTATGAGTTCTGCACATAACATGGAGTGGTGAAAAATTAAGTTTGTTTGTTCGAGCCCTTGGCAGAGAAAAGGTCAAATTTTGTCGTGATGATAAGCGAGGGACTAGAAAACCAATTTTGTTTAACATATCAGAACAGTCGATCTGGTTATTTAGTAACTTAAACAGAAACACCTGAGAAAAATAACTTCTCCTGCGGGATGAGGACTGCATATCAAACATTTCCAGTAAAATCTCTTCCGGGTATCCCTGAGGAGGATATATGCCATGAGTTTTCAAGTATAGTAGTTTCAGGAATCTACGCTGAATTCTTTCGAGATCATCAACATGTGTATTATACTTGGGTGACCAAACTACAGAAGCATATTCTAATTTAAGAGTATGGATGTTTCGAAATTCACGGCTCAACCTGGCAATAAATCCAATGGTCTTGGTTGTTTCTGAAATTATAGATTCATAGTGTTTTGTGAATGATAACTTATTGTCAAAAGTGATGCCCAGATCACAAAAAGAATCAGGTCTATTTAAAATTGTTTGATTTATTGAGTAGTTGTACAGAAATGGATTTGTTTTTAAGGTGAACGATAACACCTCACCTCATGTTCAGAGAAAGTTTGTTTAGGGTACACCATTCGATCAAGGTATCTAAGTCTCTTTGGAGTTTTATACAGTCCTCAATCGAGTTTATGCGTAAGAGAAGTTTGAGATCATCTGCATACAGGAGTGCCATTGCTTTAAGTTTAAGACATACATCGTTTATGAAGATATCAATACACATAAACGTATTGAGTTCGGTTAGAGAGCCATGATTTTAAAAGTTTTAAAACACTGTCGGAAAAACCAAAAAGTTCAAGTTTAGTTATTAGAATTTGGTGATCTAATTTGTCAAACGCTTTAGATAGATCAGTGTATATGATATCTAATTGAGAAGAGCTATCTGGCGCTTCTGCAATAGTTTAGGTGGTTATTAGGAGGTTAGTT
Organism: Pissodes strobi; assembly: GCA_016904865.1. Lineage (NCBI taxonomy): Eukaryota > Metazoa > Arthropoda > Insecta > Coleoptera > Curculionidae > Pissodes > Pissodes strobi. The sequence continues at coordinate 12,660 of MU183917.1, forward strand.
GTTGTAGAGCGCCCCTTTAGAAAACCGTGCTGTAGCGGGGAAATTCTATTTTTTACAAGATGGAAAATTCTTTTGTGAACAAGAATTTCAAGGCATTTTAAGAAATTGTTTACGATTGTGATGGGCCTGTAATTAGTGATATCTGTTTTGTCAGATTTTTTGTAAATCGGGCTGACCTTGGAGCATTTCCAGACACTAGGAATGGATTGAGTGGATAGACAGAGATTATAGAGATATGTGAGAGGTTTGGCGAGCATGGCAAAAATAGTGGGGGGTAAGCATTCTGGCATAAATAGTGGTGGGGTAATTGCGGCAGCTTTCTGTGACTTACCAAAAGCATTTCATTGTATTGATCACCAGATTCTGTTGCGGAAGGTTTATCACTATGGATTTTAAGGTATAAATAACACTTTAATGGTTTCAATCCTTTTTGTCTGGATGTCATCAGAGGGTATGTACCTACTAATTGGATCAACACAATCTGAGATTTTGGACAACTCTTGTGGCATTCCTCAGGAGTCAGTTCTGGGCTCTGTTTTATTTCTTTTCTTCATAAATGACCTAGCTGGTAAATTTACTTTATTTGCTGACAACACCACAATTTTTAGGGCACTGTGCTGACCCTTTGAGTCTAAAACGAGCTATTCAGGTAGATCTTCATGTGCCCAGGTCTTGGTGTGATTGACCTGCTCTTATGAAACTTGTCAACAACAAATATTCTATCCTTAATCCTTTAAGTGTGATCTGGCACTTGTGCCAATTGAATGTTGGCTTGAGAGTAAGTTTCTTGGAGTCATTATTAACTCTTAATTGACTTTTAAGTCTCATATTGCAGTTCTTTCAAAGAATCACCATTATAATTTTTGTGATTTAGTTTTCTAAAGCATACTTGCTTTCTTTAATAAGTTCACTGGGGTGGGTCCGGTCATAACAAACTGGATCCGCTGCATACTCACCAGGTGGAGGGTTGAGGTTAGGTGGGAGATGAGATGGTTAGGGTAGAGTCATCGCGGGGATGTCTTCAGAGGGGGAGGGGTCCTGTCCCCACTCCTGAGGTGTCTAGTGAGGACCTGGGAGCTTGGGCTGAAAACCAGGTTGTGGATCTATAGGACGACGGTTGCTTCGATGCTCACGCACGGAGCGGTCGTTTGGTGGCCAGAATCCATGAAAGTGACATCCACACTGTTGCTGGACAAATTACATGCCTCTGCATCACCGGGGCTATGAGAACGGTGTCCATAAAGGTCCTGGAGGCGCTGATGGGGTTATCTCCGTCGGTGGACTGGGTGAGACAATGGCCATTGTGGTCTATGGAAGCCCCGCCGTCTGGGGACCTAACCATCCTGGGTATGCCAGGTGATGCGATGGTCCCTGGAGATAGGCTTCCACGAGGAGCTAAACTTCCTCTTTCCTACAAAGGAGGATTGGATGAAGGGAAGGACGAGAATCTGGGATGGGTGAGTCTGGTTCACAGACGGGTCCAAAATGGGAATACTGTCCGGAGTTGGTGTGTACTGTGAGGCCCTAGGGCGGGGAAGTTCACTGAGCGAGCACACTACGGTTTTCCAAGCGGAAATTTTTGCGATCATGAGGGGGGTCTGGGAGTCGCTAAGGCACATTGTCGATGGCGGGAGGATTTTCTTCTGCTCCGACAGAATGGCCGCACTCATGGCGCTGATGAAGTCGGTCCGCACGCGCTCTTTGGTAAGGGAGTGTAGAAGCTGGCTGATTGAACTTGCAAAGCTTAAAAAGTTTACGCTGGTCTGGGGACCGGGATACTCGGGTGTACCGGGAAACGAGGCCGCTGAGGCCCTAGCCAGAGAAGACTCCGCACGCGGATACTTAGGGCCTGATCTCTGCGTGGAGACCGCCCAGAGTGTTAGCGAAAGAGCTTTGGACGCCTGGACGGAGGGTCAGGCCGAAGGGGTATAGCGGACAGCTCCGGCGATGAGACAGACGAGGCTCATGATACATGGGCTCGCGAAGAGTCTCGCCAGGGAGTTGTTGGGCCTACCTAGGAACGAGTGTAGGGCACTGTAGGCTTAGACAGCACCTAACTCTGCTGAGAATTGCTGAGGAGGGGGAGTGTAGATGGTGCATGGAGGACCATGACCCCCCCCCCCCCCCTACTTACGGAGTGCTCCGCCTTCGCGTGGGTAAGACTCAAAATCCTTGGCGCGACGCCGATCGAGCCAGATTCAGTGCGTCGTGTTAGTCTGAAGGAGATGCGGGCTTTCTACTGTGGGTATACTGCCAATACATTAATATAAATACATTTAAGGATGGCACTACAGTATAATATACTTAAGATAATAGCAATTAACAAGAATTTAAAATAATTGAATATTAACTTACCGGTCCCACACATCATTCTCAGGCCTCTGCAAAAGCCTCGTCACACTCTACAAGTCGAAACATAATTCTGAAATTTTTTTTACGGTTTATCAGAATCGTATATATGTTGCTAAAATGTATCCATGTAAGAAGCCAATAAGATAGGATAGACTATATTGAAGCATGTTAAAATGTTTTATGGATGATAACTTTTACATAATTTCTTGCTGTAGTATAGCATAAGGTATTGACCTATTTTTCAATTTGGTTGATACAACTGACTTCTCATTTATAAGTAATCATATATCTACTGTGAATAACATATCCGAAATGTTTCTTGAAAAAATAATTAATGCAAAAAACCTCTCATTTACAGTAAAAAGGGTAAGGGTAAAGAAGAATGGAACAACTCATATATCGTGGTTTAATAATGAACTTAAAGTACTCCATGGACAACTTAACCTTGCATATGATTTTTATCACCAACGTCCAAATGATAGAAATAGAGAACTTTACATCAATTTAAGAACATTTTATAGAAGCAACATAATTCAGTGTAAAAAAATGCTAATGATAAATTCATAAATTACAAATCTAACAAAATAAAAGCCATGTGGGATGTTGTTAACAGTATCTGGCCTTCTAAAAAGAAACTGATCAGTTCAGATGTTTTGGATGCTAATAAGATAAACAATTTTTTTATACAACAACCTTTATTTACTATAAATAACATACAGAAATCAAATATTCCGCCTACAGACTTTCTTACCAATTGTCCTTACAAATTTAACTTTGAAGATATCACCCCCAATGCAGTAAGGGAAGCAATAGATAGTCTAAAGAACACTGATAGCGGAGATATCTATGATATTAATGTTAAATTAATAAAGTCCATAAAAATCTTATTATATCGCCATTAACCAATCTATTTAATAAGTGTGTTGGGCTCGGCCAATTTCCAGAATGTTTCAAAAAATCAAAGGTGGTCCCTATTCATAAGACAGGATCCATTGATGAATGTGCGAACTACAGACCCATTAGCATTGTCCCAGTAATCTCTAAGATTTTTGAAATAATTCTATCAAGACAAATTTATAACTATGTATATGGAATCCTTCAGTATTTTTAACTCCTCACAGTATGGTTTTCGGGCTGGAAAAAACACGGAATCGGCTGTCATTCATTTGGTGAACACAGTCGTGTCTGAATTTGAAAGCGGGGGCTTTGCTGGTGTCACTTTTTGTGACCTTAGCAAGGCCTTTGATTGCGTCTCACATGAAATACTTATATCTAAACTTGAAAACTATGGCTTCAGTCCTTCAAGTCTGTCACTTATTTATAATTACTTACATAACAGGATTCAAAGCAATCGCTTGTCAGAGCCTGATGTTGTTGATGTGGGTTTGCCGCAGGGCTCGGTGTTGGGGCCTGTCCTTTTCATAATCTATATTAATGATCTTCCGGCCAGCGATCCCTCCACCCGGTTTGTGTTGTATGCTGATGATACAACCCTGGCTAATAGAAGTAATAATTTACCCAACCTTGAACTTGATATGCGTGAGACGCTCTCGAGGGCCTTGCTCTGGTTTGATGCGAACCAATTGTGTCTAAATGGGAACAAGACTGAGAATGTCATATTTACCCAGCGACGGCTGGGTGTGGATCGGCCTGCTGTGAAGTTCCTGGGGATATATATGGATCCGAAATTGTTATGGGTTGAACACATTCAGTTTGTATCAAACAAAATCTCTAAAAGTCTCTTTCTCTTGAGAAGTTTGCGGCCGGTTGCCAGCCATGTAACGTGTATGAGTGCCTATTTTGGTCTTTTTCACTCCCACTTGTCATACGGGATTCTTGCCTGGGGACACTCTCCGCACTGTGGTAAGCTTTTCAGTCTTCAGCGAAAGGCCATTCGAATAATAAAGGGTTTACCTTTTCGTGCAGATGTCAAGACCTACTTCATAAGTCTAAAAATAATGACACTACCCTCAGTTCATATATTTAAATGTTTACTGTGGATTCATGAGGGGCAGGATCTGTTTGATCGGCGTAGTGACATTCATGACTATAACACAAGACATGCCTCTCTTATAGCACCTGATTTTATACGACTAACAAGAAGTCGATACTCGGTTAACTTTTATGCCCCCCGATTATTTAACAAGTTATCTTCGCACGTAAAGAGCTTATCACCCTTGCAATTTAAAAATAAAATAAAATATATGTTATTAAATGAAGGTTGCTAATCGATGAATTTTTAAAGGCAGAGTTAAGCCGTTATTAGTGTCTTGATGTGATATGCATTCGAGTGTTAGTATGGGTACTGATGATTTTGTTGTTTTTTATTTGTATTGACTTTTTATTATTGTGTTAGACTGTAGGTTTTTATCATTTTAATTGTTGCAACTTTTTGTAAGCTTGTTTGACGTGTGTAAAATTTGTATTAATTAATAGCACGAATAAATATCTATCTATCTATCTATCTATTGTACGATATAGATCTTATTGTAATTTTCAGATATGAATATTTGCTTGACCAAGCTCAGAAAAAAGAAGATGGTGATGATGGAGATGATCCTAGAAAACTTAAACCTGGAGAAATTGATCCAAATCCGGAAACTAAACCAGCAAGACCAGATCCTAAGGACATGGATGAAGATGAGCTTGAAATGTTGTCAGAAGCGCGAGCCAGACTAGCAAATACACAAGGTAATTATAATAATAAAAATATAATATTTCCTTGAATATCTTCTACATTGGAAAAAAATACTCTAACTATATTTTTATTGAATTATATAATTTTGCATTTTGAAAGTTGTTTACATAGAAAGGTGATTTCTAAAGCCAAAATGAATACACATTCCAGGTAAAAAGGCAAAACGTAAAGCCAGAGAAAAGCAGCTTGAGGAAGCTAGAAGACTTGCAGCCCTCCAAAAGAGAAGAGAGCTTCGAGCTGCAGGTATAGAGGTGGCACCCCGGAGGAGAAAGAAACGAGGAGTTGATTACAATGCCGAAATTCCCTTTGAAAAGACGCCTGCGATAGGGTTTTATGATACATCAAATGAAGTATGTCTATTTTTACGAAGTAAAAGTGAAGTAATTTTTTTATGATGGCCGAATACAACAACTTATTTGTGTCAAATTGAAGTTAGCTTCATTTGTAGTATGAACATCTTGATAAAATGTATAATATATTGCAAAAAATAATATCGCCCTTTAATTATGTAGTGTCTAACATTTGGTATATAAAGGCTGAAAGTAGTTTGATTTTTGAATTATTTAAATTATTGAGCAACGGAATTCTTAAATATTACAAGAATATTTTTTGCGAAAATCGATTTCGAATTCCATATTGGGCAAATAATAAATGTTGAATTTTTGTATACCTATGCAATTGTATTGTCTTCAATATAAATAGGTTTTGGATCCAATGGCTCCAGATTTCTCAAGAATGACACAGCAAAGATTGGATGGAGACCTAAGAAGTGAACAAGAAGAAAAGGAAAGAAATAAGGATAAGCAAAAATTGAAGCAAAGAAAGGAGAATGACATCCCAGAAGCTATGTTGCAAAATCAAGAGCCGGCTAGGAAGAGGTAAGAAATTTAATGTGTAGTGCCAATAAAATCAATTATTGTGGGTCAGTAACTTTGATAGATTAGTAGCAGTCAATCAATTAGGAGTCAAGAAAAGTGTGAAATGTAGTAATATCAAATGCAAAAACATGTAATGTTGGAAATAATTAAAATAAATTGATTTGTGGCAAATTTTCAAAGGGTATTTGAGGTAGAAAATTATTAGAAAATCTTTAAATAGATTAAAGTCAAATATAAATCAAAGCTAAGCTTAGGTTGCTCTAATCTCTACAATGCAAGTTTTTCATCCTGATAAATCTTAAAAGCTTGACAAAATGTTAAAGAATATTTAATTATCTTTAGTTTATTATTTCGTTAGTATATATAGAAAACAAAGCTAATAATTATAATTTTCTTCCAGGTCAAAATTAGTACTCCCATCGCCTCAAATTTCTGACCAAGAACTTCATCAAGTTGTCAAATTAGGAAAAGCCAGTGAAATAGCTCGAGATGTGGCTTCCGAAAGTGGTGTTGATTCTACTGATACACTACTGAATGACTATACTGTGACACCACATGCAGCTGCAACTCCAAGAACTCCTGCGCCGCAAACTGACAGGTGCGTCGTTAATTTTAAGATTGAGGATTGTAGTGGAAGTCAGGATTGATGTATCGTGAAGTGGCCATTAAATTCGTGATAATTCTCAAATTACGGAATTATATATTGGAAAGTAACGTATGGAAATTAACTTTAACCTTTAATTTTAGAATTCTTCAGGAAGCTCAAAATGTTATGGCTCTAACTCACGTTGATACACCTTTAAAAGGCGGATTAAATACCCCCATCCATAACTCTGATTTTATTGGTGTTGCCCCGCAGCAACAGGTAAATATATTTTATTTGAAATATAATTGTGTGTAGGTAGAAACTATAAGGCTAAGGCTTTCGATAAGGTTGATCACAATATCTTGATTTCCTAGACATAACCATACCTGTCAGGTAGAGAGCAGCAGGTTAGAATTAATGGTCACTTATTTACTGAGTTCAATGCAACATTCGAAGTACCTCAGCGATCCCATTTGGGACTCTTTTATTTCGTTTATTTATTAAGGGCTTGGGACGTTTGCTTTCTATCAACTTGTTGTTTTTTGCTGATGATTTAAAGCTTTTTCATCACATTTCATCTAATGCGGATATTATTTTAAGGAGAATAATGAGGACCTAATTTTTGAATGGTGCAGGATCAGCAACATGTCTGAATATCAATAAATGTTACTTTATGAGTTTCGGTGTTTAAAAACTGTACTTGTCCTGTCGAATGTTAATTAAATGCTGTTCCTCTTACTAGTGCATCTGTTGCAAAGGATCTTCGTGTATAAGCATCCACCAAGCTATGTTTGTAGCTTACATTGAGAGTGTGATATTTAGAGCTAACAGGATGTTAGGTTTTGTTAAGGGAACGACTAGGAACTTTAAAAATAAATTTGCTCTAAAAACATTGTATATATCACTTTCTAACATAGTTTGGTGCCCGTATTATCACGTTCGTATAGCCTTGAAAATGTTCAATTTACAAAATATGCAAAATACAAATTTCTTAATAGAATAGATCTTCAATCAATCAATCAAAATATACTTTATTGTTGGAAAACAAGTTTCATTGACAAAGCATGTTCTTAAGTAACATAGGTATTAAGGCACGATTTTTACATAAAACAACTAACTACAACAAAATAAACTAACAATGAAACAAACACAATTAAAATTAAAAAGAAGCATTCAAAAATTCATTAATATTATAGTAGGCTTTTCTATATAAAAATGTTTTAAGCTCTAGTCTAATTTTTTTTAAATTACCCAATTGTCTTAAGTTAACAGACAGATGATTAAAAATTTATTTACTTCTATAAATAATCGAATTCTGTGTCAATGCAGTCTTGGGTATAGGGAGCTGAATTTTAAGTTGCTGCCTAGTTAGGTAAGTTCTTGGATATTCTAACTCATCGTAATATTTTTTTGCATAAGGCATGCAGTTTCTAAGATAAATATACTGTACACTGTGAGTATTTTATGTTTTACGAAGAGTGGCTTGCAATGCTCCCAATATCCAACCTTAGACATATAACGAACTGCTCTCTTTTGAATAATAAAAACAGAATTAAACAATTACCCCGAAATGCAATGCCATATCTAATGTGAGATTCAACCAACGAGAAATAGACCAACTTAGCAGTATTTAAACCAAGTTCATTGGACGCTATTCTTACAGCATAGCAACCACTTGCCAATCGTTTGTTCAAATTTGTTACGTGTTCATTAAATTTAAGTTGAGTATCCACATGAATACCAAGAAATTTACAGCCTGTCCTGTTTGCAATTGCCTGTGTATCTAATAACAAATCATCAAAAAGAAATTTAAATGTCAATATGTTGGTTTTCTTAGAGTTAAAACCAGTGGCGGCTCGTGAGGTTTTAAATAGGTAGTGCGCAATTTATGTAAGTTTTTTCGTACGAATAGGGGGACGCCCGCTGCAGGCGCCGGCGGAGGTACATCCGCCGAAGGCGGAAAGTTTTCGGGGTGCCACGCCCATTTTTTACCCAAAACTCGTTAAAATCGTTTAAAAAATGAATTCGGCGCCCTCTTGAATGGCAATTGTTGTGCACTAAAAGAAATTAATAAGCAGGTACTTATCGATTCCAGAAGGGCAAACCATTAAAACAGTTTATTGTAACTACAAATCAATAAAGTTAAAAAAAAAATCAGGAGAAGTTCGAAAACGTTAAAAAATATATCGGTTTGATGGCAAAAAAGTGTTATTGAACATCTTTTTGTCGATGGTTAGCCCTTCGACTTTGCCGTTTCCTAGCTTTAAAGTGAAATTCCATTCGCCACAAGATTTCGGGGGTTAAAATGTCTGGTGAAAGACCGACCATCCTTTTTCTTGGCACATGTTTGGTCTAATTTTAAAACCGGCATCGGTCGCCCTAACCTCTTTATTTCAATCTTTTTATTCAGATCCAATAGAGAAAAGTTATTTTTAATAATATTGTCAACTGAATTTATGCCCCCACAGCAATTGTCAGAACCCGAACTACTAGCCATGACAGTAGAATAATAGTATATAAATAAAAATATAAAACACTAAACAATATTACGTACACTAAACTCACGAGTTTATATTCAGCTAATTAACAAGCGTCAACGAACCGAACAAAACAAAAATAAATTCGAGCTTCGCCCTGTTCCATTTTACAAATTAATATTTTGAATTAAAAATACAAAAATTCACAGTCCTTCGCAAAGCTGCAACCGGGGGGACATTGAAAATGATGAATAAAAACGCAAAAATCTGATTTGCGTTGAAATTCATATAGTTTCCAAAAGCAGAGTTTAAAAAAGTAAAAATACAAACACACGAGTGTTTATAATATAGGTATATAATTAAAGAAATGCATTTTTAGCAATAATATTAAACATCATCATAATTCAAACAAAAAAAAATTAAAAAAATGTGCAGAGATGAAAACCGAAAAAATTACCCTTCACTTTTAGATAGGAAAATCTATTAATATATAATTAGCCATAACGTTACTGTAATATTTTTAACCTCTTCTGATTCGGTTGCAACACGTTTTTTCTCTGAATAAACCCAAAGATTTTTTTTTCCCAATTAATTAAAAAAAAATTAACCTAGCCCCGGTGAGTGGCGTTACAAAGCCCGGCCCCTGTCGTGGGGTCGTTTGAGCGCCACCCGTTCTAGCCAGCTAAACGGAAAAAGCTCGGCAGGTGTTGTACCGAGTGGCTAGATTCGCTCATAAAATTAACCGGTTCTTAGTACTTAATTTCAAACTTTCAAGAAAATGAGAATAATTATAGCACTATAATCAACCAACTTAATCTATCAAGAAAACACAATCTAAAAATTTAATGGACACTATATTTGCTACTAAATCCTTTTTTTTGCAAACACAGCAACGATCTATCTGGAGAAAATGGTTATAGTAAAATGTGGTTGAGTAGACAAAAGAATGTTAAATGACTTAAAATAATTAATAAAATAAACAGAGTACAATATGAAGATTGTACGTACAGAGACCAATTCAGTTGGAAAACCTCGGTTCTATATGCCTTAACACTAAATGCACTAAACACTTACTTATCAAAGTGATCACTTGACGCAGACTTAGCTTCTTACAACTAGGTATGCGTGCGCTAATAGCTGCACTGATGGTGACAATAGGCCGCAATGAGCGGACACAATGATTAGATCAAAAAAACTTGAGAAGTTAATAAAAGCACCAGATCAGATTAAAACTATGGTTAGCTTGATTCAGATGATAAAAAGATAAAATTCAGAGCAGTTATATCTGCCGACTAATGAATGAAAAGAATGGCGCTTGACTTTTAAAATGAGAAAACAACTCAAAGCAATTAGATTAACTGGTCCGATAAACCAGTGAATAAATGTAAATTAAATTAATTAAAATCAATGAGCTACCTCAATTCAATGTTTGATTTATATCAATAAAAGCAAACGAAGAGTAAACATAAGAAACAATGAGACACAAAACTTATACCCAAATCCCGTCGTCGAACTCTGTCGATGGCCTCTAGTGCGGGAACCACCAGTTAAGGCCTTTCGTCAGCCTTCCAGGGAAAAAAGTTGTGGACCTGCTTCCGGCCTTTCAGAGAGAAAGTTGCAGTTCTTTAATTAAAGTTCTGGCCCAGCAGAAGAAATCGGTTCATCAAGTAGACTTATGGCCCAGCAGAAGAACCCTGAAATAATCCAGTACGCATTAAATGAAGCCCCCTTACTTTAATAAAAATCATAGACCCCCTCCCTCTTTGCATAAATACATCTTCTTTATAAAACAAATTTTCCCAGATAAAAAAAACCCATGGACTTACAGTGCAATAAAGCAAATAAAAGAGATATTAAGGTTCCGGCAACTTGAATATAAAAAGATAGATATGAATCACCCCTAAAAGAATATATAAACTAGCCCGTTTTGGCTATTTCTAGTCACTTTTGGTAGTCGTTCAAACAACTTTCCGTTAGTTCCAACTTATTGATGTGTAAACATCTTACGCGGCGGTATGAGGGTAATCTCGGCAAATGAGACGAAAATTTGTAAACCGATTCTAGCCGCTAGGGCGGTATTATATACAATTTTGCCATTTAAAATCGTTTTAAATGGATTTTAGATGATAAAAAAGCATATTTTAAATTAAACAAACAGTCAAAAGTGTTATTTATTAATTATTATATTCGCAGTGTATTTGGATCCATAGCACAGCTTATTTTTAATGGACG
>MU183917.1:28882-89908 GCA_016904865.1 Pissodes strobi
GTTTTGGTTAAACATCTTTTGGTTAGGTTTAGTTAGTTTTAATTTATTTTAGTCATTTGAACCGGATCCGATACGTCATATTCAATTTTAATGTTTTTGGTTAACTTTAGTTAGTCGCCAACATTCGGTTAATTGTTAGTTTCAACTTACCTTAATATTTCTGTTCCGATATGTTTTACCCCCTTTTGATGCCTTTGGTTACTTTTGATCCGTTCTGGTTAGTCGTTCAATCAACTTTCGGTTAATTTTAATTTATTTTAATCAGTAGGACCAGTTCCGTTACACTATAACCAATTTTAGTGTTTTTGGTTAGTCACCAAAATTCGGTTAATTTAAGTTAGTTTTAACTTACTTCAATATTTTAAATCTATTTCGGTGCGCTTTAGCCGGTTTTGATGCTTTTAGTTACTATTGGTTAGTCGTACAGTCAACTCTCGGTAAAGTTCAGTTAGTTTTAATATATCTTACTTAGTCATTTGAACCGGTTCCGGTACGTTATAAGCAATTTTAATGTTTTGGTTAGTTTTAGTTAGTCGCCAAAATGCGGTTAATTTGGGTTAGCTTACTTCAATATTTTTATTCTATTTCGATATGTTTTACCCGTTTTGGTGCTCTTAGTTACTTTTGGTTAGTTTTGATTAGACATTCAATCACCTTCCGATATGTTATAAGCAATTTTAATGTTTTTGGTTAGTCACCAAAATTCGGTTAATTTGGGTAAGTTTGAACTTACCTCAATCTTTTTAATCTATTTCGATATATCTTAGCCCGTTTTGGTGCTTTTAGTTAGTTTTGGTTAGTCGTTCAATAAACTCTCGGTTAGTTCCATTTTATTTTAGTCATTAGAACCGATTTCGATACGTTATAATCAATTTAAGTTTAAATAAACAAACTAACACGATCTCTCACGCGTACGACGTTATGTGTGGCAAATGTAGCATGCACTTATTATGCACAATTATTATAAATAACTACTGTTACTCAAGATATCCTTTTCTTTACTTTAAAATATGAAATTCAAAAGAATAATGACTGAAATTTAAAATTCAACAGAAAATTATGGAATTAAGTTCCAATTCAGTCACTCTCGGTAAATCTGAATAAAAGATAACTTGAATTTAAGGATAAATAGAAAAATAGAGGTACAACCTCTCTATAAACGAGTCTTATAACTCCAAATAAGTAAATTTTACTACTTTTTATTTTGACCCTTGGCACATAAACGATAATTGAGCGTAATTACGCCTCAATTAATTAAAGATACAGATAAGATAATCGCTATCTCGCATCGAGATAGAAATTTAGATAAAAGATAAAAAATCGAATAAATTTACACCATGTGAGATTAACCTCTCATAAATGCAAATTAATGTCGGTACATCAGTGTTGAGACGAAACAGGGCGAGTGCTAATAATTATATGCTTGATGTAATAAACAAACTGTGAAAATTTAATTAAATAAGCCTGGAGAGAAAATATATTAAAACCACCAATACTATGAGGAAAAACTCGGAGAAATTCTACTGAAAATTCAATTTACTAACTTTGCAGGAATATATAGAATTTACTCCGAGAATTCCCCAAATAATACTTTTCAATTTGAATGGAATTACGTAAAATAATGTGCGTGACCGCTAAACGATGAAATAATTACGTTCTCTGTAAATTTGACTGTTGAATTTGACTAATGAGAGACGCAATTATTCACCAATAAATCGGTATCCTAACCCAACGGTGACGACAAAAATTAAGATTATTGAAGATGTAAGTTAAATAAAAATGTAATATACAAATGCTAAATTCTTGTTTAAGTTGAATAAGACTAAACAAATCATAAACAAATATTAATTATGTATTTGATAGAATTAGTTAAATATACTGCAAGATGAATAAAATATTTCAAGATTAAAAACTAGCACTCACCCGTCAAACGTCGCCACAAAGATAAAACGACCTCGCTTTCAAAATTTTAAGACGTTCGACAAATTAGGCTTTCCGATGTTTTAATTGGATAATTTATAGCATGTGACTACCACTATAGGTCACGCAGCGTCAAGCCAAAGAAATACCCAATATATACTAAATATAGTAATCTATAGTAAATTAAATTCATAAATTGTAGGTATAAAATAGCGTACTGCGCTCCCAAATTACCAACCACACGAGATAAACCCATTCGCGAATAGATGTCACTATTAAATATAGTAATTTACAGTGAAATAAATCCACAAATTGTAGGTATAAAACAGCGTATTTGTGCTTCTAAATAATTACTTGCACGAAATAAACCCATTCGCGAATAGATGTCACTGGCGACTCAAATCCCAAACATCGAAAATCATTCGTAATTGAACTGAATTTAGTGGAGCGGAATATGCTTGTATTCCGTTACAATATCTAGTTTTGTTAGGTTTTAAAATTCCGAATAGAACTCTTCACCATCGAATTTGCATATTTCTTTCAGTTTGGTTAACCGCTAACGTCTGGTCGTCGTCTTATCGCCCATTTTCAAAAGGCTTAACTTAATTGACAATATTTGAATTAAGACAGTACTAAGGTGATTCAAATACTTTACAATTCAACAGGTCATTGCTACTCCAAACACAGTCTTAGCTACACCTTATAGATCTACTAGGACCGATGGGGGTGCTACTCCAGGAAGTGCAGGTTTTATGACTCCTAAAAGTGGAGCTATAGTGCCAGTAGGTGGCGCAACAGGATATGTTACTCCATCTGTTAGAGATAAACTGAATATTAATGCAGGAGAGGTAAGTTAGATACAGAACAATTTCTTATTTTTGTTTAATTACATTAAAAATAGTTGACTTGAAAATAATTAGGGCTTATATAAATTAAATAAGAAGTGTGCAACGCTATATTAGCCTAGTGCCATTTCCATAATCATTTTTGGACAAGGTTGTGTCAATTGTATTTATTTAATTGAAGTGCTTTATTTCATTAGGGTTAAAACAACTTTAAAAGTTAGCATCAAATTTTATCTCCAATATTTTTATTTCTTATTTGTGATGAGTTAAACCAGAGCATGTTTGTTTTGTTAAGTTATTTGAACACTGAATTACTATTTCTTTCCAAACCTTTTACGTTATTTAGGCATCGTCTACAAGTTTAAATTAAAAAATTACCTGTCGTTCCACTATAGAATTATTTTTTGTGTGTGCAGACTCTCGAAGTAGGAGATACCCCTTCACAACTTCTTCTGTATCAAACGACTCTTAAGCAGCAACTCAAGATGGGACTAAGTACTCTGCCACAGCCTAAAAATGATTATGAAATTGTCGTTCCCGATCATGAAGATCAGATGATTCCAGAACAAGCTCAAGGTAACCTCTTTAATAACGTCAGTCGCAAATTGAATTTGTTTTGCATTATGTAACATTCATTTATGTATTTTTATAAATATGTTTATTAGATGTGGACACAATTCCAAGTATGAATGTTTACAAAACTTACATTTCGAATACTAGATAATGCAAAATTATTAAAGGCAAAACTTAAGGGTTGGCAATACTTTTGACCATTCTGTTAACAAATTGCAAAGTAGACAGATGAAAACATTTTAGTGTTCTGGCGTTATGTTTCATACTTGACATTTTCTTCTTTAGATTCAAACTTTTGAAAACGTGGACATATTTGTTTTCGTATTGCATTTTTGGATTCTGATTTAAATTTAAAGCATTGTTCATGTAGAACTGAAATGACCGTTTTCAAAATAAACATATTTTTTCGACAAAAATGGCTGCAAATTAATCTTCATGTAAATTCGAAAACACAAGCAATATAAAAAGTTCAATATTTATGCCTTTTCGTTCAAATCCAAGCTTTGCAAAACTCTTTTGCCGTTCCAGCTCAGGGCTAAATGGACAGGAAATTATTCAACTGGATAATATGGGACCTCTTCGGTCTGGTCATTTTTGCCATTGCAAAGTTAGATTCAAGCTTTTGAAAATGGGGCAGATTTGATTTCGAAACCTAGTCTATATCGCATTACATTTTTAAATTCTGCTTTTTAAAGCATTGGTCATGTAGTCCTATAACTAAAGTCAACCGTTTTCGAAATAAACATAGTTTCTCGACAAAAAATGTCTGCAAATGATCTTGTACCCTTGTAAGTTCGAAAACACAAACAATATAAAAAGTTGAATATTTATGCCCTCTATGTCCAACATAAAGCTAAGGTTCTAAGAGATGTGAAGAGAAAAGTGCGAGGCTTTTGATCAAATCCAAGTTTTTCAAAATTGTTTTGTAGCTACTAGACTCAGCTCCAACTCGGGCTTAAATGGACAGGAAATTATTTAACTGGATAATATAGGACCTCTTCGGTCCTGGTGATTTTTGACTTAAGTTTGCTGAATGCCGCTAGAATATCGAAGTTCGAAAGTAACTATAGATTGTACATTGCTATAGTAATTAGACGGGTGCTAGGCACATTTATCCTTGGTAGAAAATACACTTTAAAAAATGATGGGAATGCGTCTACCACTTCTTGGGGCCCACTGTATTCAACACCGTTCAGACAAACAAGGTTCAGAATACCCTGTTGATTTCGCTTAGGCTGGGAATATGACCAAAGTTGTAAAGGACCATTAAGCCAATAATACTCGCCTCACAACATGTGATGTACTCTCTGTAATTTGCATCAATATCTCGTTTTACTTTAGCCGAAAGAATACGAAACAGGTAGTTTGGTAGAATTCGATTTTTAAAGTTCTTACAGGTTCGTGGTTTGAGTTTAATGGTTTTTATGGTTGCGGGCTACACAAATCTGGTTATTCTCTGCTATGGCACGTTATATAGAATATGAATGTGCTTTTGGATAGTTGTAGCGCTTTTGTGAAATTTTGGTTTTAATTAAGTGTTTATTTATTGAAAATTAAATTTTATGGCTCCATGAATACGTTCATGGAGCCATGACTCGGTTATAGCCACAATATGGTACTCATGTGAACTTGTAAATTCATGGGTTTTTTGTGTTTTGATAGTAATACATCATATTTACTGAAAGTGATCAAAGATTCCTTATCTCTATTAGACACGTTTATACATTTGAATTAAGTGGCGTCATTTTGGGGGGAACAATACGAATATATTTTTATTAGCAATATACTTTCTTCAAAACCCGCCCTTCTTTGAAGCTCGGTTTTTAAACTGGGGTCGGTGTTTTATAATAGCTAAATGTATTAAGGATCGATATGTGCACTTATAGGATCCTTGGTTTTCATCTACATTCGTGAATTAAATTTCCGACAATCCGAAGATTAAGGACTGTCGAGGTTGTTAATCACTTAGTTCAGCGAAATGATCGAATTTGTCTGGTGACTGATGTGAATCACTCTTGGTAATGATATCGTCAGTTTGCAATTTCAACGCCACAAATACCTGCTGACGCTATCTATTGATTTTGTTTTGATTTTCGTACTGGCT
Organism: Pissodes strobi; assembly: GCA_016904865.1. Lineage (NCBI taxonomy): Eukaryota > Metazoa > Arthropoda > Insecta > Coleoptera > Curculionidae > Pissodes > Pissodes strobi. The sequence goes on from MU183917.1 coordinate 34,325, forward strand.
TAGAATTAAAAGATCTTCTGGATCATGCACAGAAGTCATAATAAAATCCTTCAGTTTGGGATTACCATGGCTTTGCGTTGGTGAGCTCTTTTCGAAATCCATAATTTCCGCTACACATTTCAAACAAAACCATCTGCACCTTTCGGTGGATTTCAGTTTTTTTTTGTTGTAACAATTTAGGGCGACGGTAACTGGCATATGCACTTGGCATGAAACCAGTGTGCACATTTTTGACAATATCATATATGATCCGTGTTTACGTGACAATTGGCCTGCTTCTAGTTTTCGTTTGTTTTTTTTATGGCAGTGGCACACACTCTAAAGGGAGATCCTATGGCGCTCGACGAACGGTGTGTGTGCGAAGATGTTGATTGACACGGTTCTTAAATAGTTGTAGGTTGTAATCAGGGGGAAACAGATGTCCTGAGAGTGAGTTCCACAGTGATGCAGTGCGTCAGACAAAGGAATTTTTGTAAAGCGATGTTCTAGGTGTTTCCAGTTTTACGACGAACTGGTGCGCTCTTGCCGTCTGTCGTGCCTGTCTGACAGGCGTTGCCAGGGGCGGGATGAGGCGAGCCAAATCCTGGGATCATATGCCGTGAAAGTATCTGTATAACAGGGACATCTCGGCCACATGTCTGCGGTGTTTCAGATTATCAAGATTCCGGGTCAACTCGGGGTCGCCGACGAGACGCACAGATCTCTTCTGAATAGAGTTTAGCAGCTTTAGGGTATGCTTTGGTGTGGCACCCCAGATGTGTGAGCAATATTCTAAGCACGATCTTATTTGCGCTTTGTAGAGCAAGAGCAACTGCTGCGGTGTATACAGTTTTTTGGTGTGAAATAGCGCACCAAGCTTCTGGGAGGCTGATTTTGCGATGTTAGCAACGTGGTCATGCCAGGACATACTGCTGTTGACCGAGACACCCAGTAGTCCGATTGACGAGAATGAAAGAATGATCGGTCCTGCCATAATGATGTCAGGGCCCGCCGTATTGGCCCTCGTGGTAAACGTGGCTGCTTGGGTCTTTGAACTGGACCAAATTTCTGTCGCCCCAAGTTTGAACTTTCTCCAGGTCTTGATTAATTGTTGTAATCTGCTCCTGTCTGCGGTGATAAGTCTCAGTCGCTGGTAAAGGTTTTTCTGGTCTAAATTGGGAGACGAGGGTACTGTTATCTGCAAAACTGTAAACAGGATTATTTGTTTCGGTCAGCAGGGCATTAATATAAATGATAAACAGATTTGGTGAAAGTATTGCGCCTTGAGGCACGTCCGCGTTAATGGTAAATTTGTCTGAGATGTATCCATCAACTGCAACGTGCAGAGATCGGTCTTTAAGGAAACTGGCAAGGCAGCTGCAGAGGGAGGCTGGTAGTCCGAAGAACGGCAGTTTGTTGAGCAAACCGTCATGCCAAACTCTGTCGAATGCCTTCGAAATCACAAATTAACACACTGTGTTAATTTGTGTCGAAATATCCAACGCAATCGCTCGAGGCTCCGTAGTTCTCAATTACCCTACTCCATATATGAGTGACATAGGCCAATATATATCCTGTCGATCTCTCTTTGCGAAAGACGTATTTGTTATCGCTGATTATTCTGTTGTTCTCGAGGTACTTGAGTAGTTGCTGATTGAGTACACGTTCCATGGCTTTGGAAATTATTGGAAGCAAGGCAATTGGGCAATAGTTTGAGGGCGTGGTTTTCTTGCCTTTTTTTGGAACAGGTTGCACTCGACCGACTTTCCAAGAAGATGGGTAAATTCCTTTCGGTTAGAGAATAAGGATAAAACGGGTGTTAATTCGTTGGCGCAGTTCTTTAACACGATGGCAGGTATTCCGTCCGGTCCTGATGCCTTTTGCGTATCTAGTTCTTGAAGGATTTTACGAATATCACGGTGATGAAACTTGATTTCTGCCATGGTAGTGTTGATGTTCGATATGGTGGGGAGAGCCTTGCTTTGGGGGACGTCTAAGGTAGAGTGCGATGAAAACATTTTGGCGAGTATGTTTGCTTTTCCTTGGCTGTAGTCGCCGTGATGCCACCTTCGTCTGTCAAAGGTGGGAGAGACGTTTTTCTAAAGTTATTACTTACTGCCTTTGCTACTGACCAGAAATTTCTGGCGCCACTTGAGCATTGCAAAAGTTTATTCCTGATCCTTTGATTGTGTTTGTCCTTAATTTCGTCGGTCACACGTTTGCATTCGCTTCTCGCTTCGACAAAATAATTGCGATTTTCAACGGCCTGATTTTGCTACCAGTACTTGTAGACTTGCTGTTTCCTACATACAGCTCTTTCGCATCTTCTGTCGAACAAGGGCTTTCCTTTTGACGGTAACTTGATGGAATTTGGGATGTATGCTTCCATTCCTGAGGATATTACTTACGTATTCTCTTCGCAGCAGACTGACGGGTCGTCAGTGCCAAAGCAGACGTCGAGCCAAGGAAAATCTAGGTAGAACTCCCTTAGATCGTCCCAGTTTGCAGAATTGTAGGCAATGGTGGATCCTTCTGTAGAAGTCGCAATGCACAAACCGTTGTATAGGTTTGTGGTGGGAAGTACCTAATGGCGGACCAACTGTAATTGTGTACTGTTCAGGATTGGTGGTTAGAAAAAGATCAGGAGGGCGGCGAATTCGGCCCTCTCTAAGATTCGAGTTGGTTCTTCTACAAGTTGAGTAAGCCCGCAGCTGATGTCAAATGCTTCAGCTTCTCTACCTTCGTTGTCGATTTTGTTGTGATGTTTGAGCCAGTAACATTTCAAATTAGGGAAGCAGGTAATAAAGTACGCTACACCAAAAAAAGATTCTTCAGTGATCAAAATATCCAATATTTTATTAATTTATTGCAACAGGAGGATTGGTATGACATAACAAATATAAATGATGTTGATGAAAAATACAATACCTTTTTCAGAATATTCTTTTTTTACTTTGACATTGCGTTTGCCGTAAGTACATGCAGAGATAAGGAAATGCCATCTGGATAACTCAAGAAATTAAAAATTATTCTATAGTTCAAGTCGGAAATAATAGTCAGTGACTCATTTTTAGTTTTAAGACGCGCCTCGAGGGGTAAGGGAAAAGAGAAGGAAATTCCAGCGGCGGATACAATTGCTTTGTAAATTAATATGTTATAATAACTATATAATGGAATAGCAATAAGTAAACTTAGGCAAATATCCACTTATAAAAATAAAGTTTATGCACATAAATATGCATGATTTTAGTCTAAAATATGCAAAAAACGTATATTTAAAATTATTCCTAAACCTAGTAATAAGCAACAAAATTGTACTACAAACAAATAGTAAAATATTCATTAAGGCTAGGGAAAAAAGAGTCATGGATGATAAGGGGTTTTTCTTATCATAAAATACCATATTGAAAGTTGCATCGAAAGTTTACATCAAAAATCAATAAAACTTTAAGTTTACTACTCGTTATCGGAGGTGTGATCAGAATTTGATTCAGAATCATCACTAGTTTCGGAACCAACATTGATAATAAGAGGTTCAACTCTAACTTCGACCGTAGTATCTAAATCCCACATTTTTTGTTGAATTGAAAATGATGTATAAAAACGAAAAAATGTGATTTGCGTTGAAATTCATTTAGTTTCCAAAAGCAGAGTTTAAAAAATTAAAAATACAAACACACGAGTGTTTATAATATAGGTATATAATTAAAGAAATGCATTTTTAGCAATAATATTAAACATTATCATAATTAAAACAAAAATAAATAAAAAAAATTAAGCGAGTCTGCTAGTACTCGAGACTAATCTGTAAACATATCCTATAACTACATCGGTTGTAAAAAAAATGACAGCAGCAAGTTATGTTCCCAAGCGATAACCCATCCAAGTACTTATCACGCCCGACGTTGCTTAACTTCAGTGATCGAACCAGAACTGGCATTTTCAACGTGCTATGGTCCTTACCTGTACATTTTAGCATGTTCATAGAATAAAAACAAAAACATTCGCATTTATAATATTAGTTAGGATTCTTTAATCATACGCACTGGCAGCTTCGGAGCGGATTAATTCACTGCACAAATTCGACACGAAAATCTAATGCCACCAGGAATAACATCAACATATGGACACAGCATATTTACCTTACAATCTTGGGCCGACATCCTTTGATTTGGGACAGTTAATAACCAGCTTTTTCAAATTTTACTGCTTTAAACGTCTGGGCATCTGAATAATACTTTTAACAGTTCGTATAATTTAAAATAATAATATGCTTTTTTTTATCGTCTAAAATCCGTTTAAAAAAGATTTTAAATGGCAAAATTGTATAAAAATCCGACAATTCGTACTTTTTTAGGACGATAGCCGTGCCTTCGGACGAATTTGTCGTGGATTTTGAAGTGAAAATCAATTTAAATTCAACCGTCTATTAAACATAAGCTGTGATATGGATTCAAATACACTGCGAATATAATATAATAAAAATAATACTTTGACGGTTCGTTTAATTTTAAATATGCTTTTTTATCGTCTAAAATCCGTTTGAAACGATTTTAAATGGCAAAATTGTATATAGTACTGCCCTGAATCGGTTTACAAATTTCCGTTCCATTTGCCGAGATTTACCCTCATACCGCCGCGTAAGATGTTTACACATCAAAAACTCAAGGGCATTCAAGATCAATTAACCTCAATGTCATTCAAGGTAAAAGACACCACAAAACAATCCCAAGCACCTTCAAGGACATACACGCTTGGAGCAATCCCAAGGTCATATGCGCGACCTTCAACAAAACCTCAAGGACATTCAAATTAAAATGTCAAGGACATTCAAGGTAAAATTAGGCCAATGTCATTCAAGGTCGAATACACTTAACACCAAGTGGGCGGGGTCTATCTCAAAGTCACCGGAGGAGGGTGAGGGGGCAAAAAATTGGAGGGGAGAATTGAGGCTGTCCATAGCACTCTACTGTGGATTAATTCACTGCATACTTTCGACACGAAAATCTACAAAGCTTGTTATTTTACCAGCTACTCATCTTGGGCCGACATCCTTTGATTTGGGAAAGTCAATAATCAAGTTTTGCAAATTTTATAAGAGGGCTATGACTCAGTATTGTTGGACATCTGAATTAGTGATGGGCATAACCGAATTATTTTGATAACCGAATTATTTGTATTCAAATAATATTAATAACCGAATGATTATTTGAATAATCATTCGAATAAATTCAGGTTAGCAATCGCAGCCAATTAGAAAGGAGGTTCCAGCGTCAACGGCATCGTATTCGTAACTCGTAACTGCTGTATGGCTTAATAAATAACAATAGAATACGAGTAAATATTTGATTACGCAATATTATTGAACAAAATAGAATAAATAGCATTTTACGTTTTTAAATTAAAAATACTTAAACTCCAAAATATGATTCTTGGATGTGTTGATTACATGTAATGAACATAATTATTAAAAATCTACTTTGCAAAAAAGTGTTTCTCTCTCTGGCGATGTATTTATAATATGTACTATAATAATATTAATAATTAATAGTACATATTATATTGTTATAGTTATATTACGACGTATGTATTGCTCTATTGCACCTACATTCTAAATTTCAATATATAACCTAAAAACTAAACAAACATTAGGTGATAATAATTGGTGTTATGTATTGAAAAGCAGACCGTATTCATTACGAAGAAGTGTATGAAAAAAATAAGAAATATGTGGAGCTGCTTGGTAATCGGAACAAAAAATATCGGCCGGATCAAAAGCGACCGCCTTTTATTTTGATTCTTTGAAGATGTCAACAAATTATTGTATTTGCACTTTTTAGGGGTTCAGGCGCCGAAAATTGGATATTTTTTATGTTAGGTACGCAATTATGCAATCTTAACTTAATAATCGCTAGTTTTCAACCCCCCAAGTTCGGCTTCCACATTCCACAATTCCACATCCTACCGGTACATTTGAAATTTTAAACCTCATCTTTTATTCGAGCTAAAACATAGAAACTTGCTTCATAACTCATAACTAAATTAAAACCGCTCCTTGCTCGTTGATCATTCGACGGATCGACGCCCAGCGAGACTTGTTCCTTCGTAGTTCGTGTTCGTATTTGAATTCGTACGTATCAGGTTCAGGTTATTTTTCATTCGAATACTTGTGGAATGAAAACCGAATAATGCAGGTTATTTTAATAACCGGATAACAGGTTATTTTTCATTCGAATAAGCCCATCACTAATCTGAATAATACTTTTGACAGTTCGTTTAATTTAAAATAATAATATGCTTTTTTATCATCTAAAATCCGTTTAAAAACGATTTTAAATGACACAATTGTATAAAAATCCCAAAATTCGGACTTTTTTAGGACGATAGCCGTGGCTTCGGACGAATTTGTCATGGATTTTGAAGCGAAAATTCATTTTAAATTCAACCGTCCATTAAAAAAAAAGCAAACTTATAGAAGGAAAATATAGAAGAGGGCCATGACTGAATATTGTTTTAAAAGTCTGGGCATCTGAATAATACTTTTGACGGTTCGTTTAATTTAAAATATGCTTTTATATCGTCTGAAATCCGTTTAAAACCGATTTTAATTGGCAAAATTATATAAAAATCCTTCACCCCCAATGCGACGGCTTATAATGTCATAATCGGTTTACACATTTCCGTCCCATTTGCCGAGATTTACCTTCATACCGCCGCGTAAGATGTTTACACATCAAAATTGTGCAGATATGAAAACCGAAAAAATTACCCTTCACTTTTAAATAGGAAAACCTATTAATATCATATAATTATAGACAAAAGCGATCTTATCGTGCGGGTCCAAAGGTCACAATTTTCAGTAAAAACTTCATTCGCGGCAGAATTTGCATGTAAAATCTGTTAAAGTAATGACGTTTAATGAAAAATTTGACCTTTGGACCCGCACGATAAGACCGCTTTTGACTATAGCCATAACGTTACTGTAATTTTTTTAACCTGTTCTGATTCTGTTTAGCCCGTTTTGGCTATTTCTAGTCACTTTTGGTTTGTCGTTTAAACAATTTTCCGTTAGTTTCAGTTAGTTCCAACTTATTGATGTGTAAACATCTTACGCGGCGGTATGAGGATAAATCTCGGCAAATTGGACGAAAATGTGTAAACCGATTCTAGCCGCTAGGGCGGTATTATATACAATTTTGCCATTTAAAATCATTTTAAATGGATTTTAGATGATAAAAAAGCATATTTTAAATTAAACGAACAGTCAAAAGTATTATTTATTAATTATTATATTCGCAGTGTTTTTGGATCCATAGCACAGCTTATTTTTAATGGACGGTTGGATTTAAAATGAATTTACGCTTCAAAATCAACGACAAATTCGTCAGAAGCCACGCCTATCGTCTTAAAAAAGTACGAATTTTCGGGTTTTTATACAATTTTGTCATTTAAAATCGTTTTTAAACGGATTTCAGATGATAAGAGGGTATATTATTATTTTAAATCAAACGAACTGTCAAAAGTATTATTTATATGCCCAGACGTTTAAAACAATATTGAGTCATAGCCCTCTTCTAAAATTTGCAAAATTTGGTTATTGACTTTCCCAAATCTAAGGATGTCGGCCCAATATTACTAGGTAAATAAGCTGTGTCCATATGTTGATGTTATTCCTGATGGCATTAGATTATCGTGTCGAATTTGTGCAGTGAATTATTCCACTCCGAAGCTGCCAGTAAGTATTGTTAAATAATCCTAACTAATATTATAGATGCGAATGTGTTTGTTTGTTTGTTTCTTACGCTTTCACGCATAAACTGTTTCAATCATCATGAAATTTTGTACAGATATCTTCAAGAGTATAGTAAAGAACATAGGATACTTTTAGCTTTTACCCGGGGCTTCGTTCGCGTTGATTTTTTATTATTTTAAACTTGGTTATTAAACGTAATTTTTATTCTATGACCAAGCTAAAACGTACAGGCAACGGCCATAGCATGTTGAAAATGCCAGTTCTCGTCCGATCACTGGAGTTAAGCAACGTCGGGCAGGGTTAGTACTTGGATGGGTGACCGCTTGGAAACACAACGTGCTGCTGTCATTTTTTTACAACCGATGTCGTTATAGGATATGTTGAAACATCAGTGTCTCGGCTACTAGCAGATTCGCTGAATTTTTTTTTAGTCATTTGAACTGACTCCGATACGTTATAATCAAATTTAATCTTTTTAGTTAGTTTTGGTTAGCCGCAAAAATTCGGTTCGTTTTGGTTAGTTTTATCATACTTTAATTTTTGCAATCTATTCCGATACGGTTTAGCCGTTTTGGTGCTTTTGGTTACTTGTCATTAGTTTTGGTTAGTCATTCAATCAGCTTTCGGTTAGCTTTAGTTACTTTTAAATTATTTTAGTAATTTGAACCGGTTCGGATACGTTATGGTTAATTTTAGTTAGTCGGCAAAATTCGGTTAATTCAAGTTCGTTTCACCTTACCTTAATATTTTTAATCTGTTCTGATATGTTTTAGCCCAGTTTGGTGCTTTTGGTTAGTCGTTCACTCAACTTTCGCCTAATTTCAGTTTGTTTTAATTTATTTTAGTTATTTGAACCGGTTCCAAAACGTTATAACCAATTTTAGTGTTTTGGGTTAGTCACCAAAATAAGGTTAATTTGAATACTTCAATGTTTAAATTTTTTTCAATTACGTGTTTGCCCGTTTTGGTGCTTTTAGTTACTTTCGGTTTGCTTTGGTTGGTTATTTAATCAATTTTTGGTTACTTTCAGTAAGTTCCAATTTATTTCAGTTATTTGAACCGGTTCCGATACGTTAAAACAATTTAAACGTTTTTGGTTAATAATTTAGGTTGTCGCAAAGATTCGATTAATTTGGGTTAGTTACATATTTTATTCTTAATCTGTTCCGATACGTCTTAGCCCTTTTTGGTTACTCTTGATTAGTTTTGGTTAAACATCTTGTGGTAAAGTTTAGTTAGTTTTAATTTATTTTAGTCATTTGAACCGGATCCGATACGTCATATCCAATTTTGATGTTTTTGGTTAACTTTAGTTAGTCGCCAAAATTCGGTTAATTGTTAGGATCAACTTGTTTTAGCCCCTTTTGATGCCTTTGGTTACTTTTGGTCCATTTTGGTTGGTCGTTCAATCCGCTTTCGGTTAATTTCAGTTAATTTTAATTTATTTCAATCATTTGGAACAGTTCCGTTACACTATAACCAATTTTAGGGTTTTTGGTTAGTCACCAAAAATCGGTTAATTTAAGTTAGTTTTAACTTACTTCAATATTTTAAAAGTATTTCGATGCGTTTTAGCCCGTTTTGATGCTTTTAGTTACTATTGGTTAGTCGTTCAGTCAAGTCATAAGTAGTTTTTAATAGTACTGGAACGTTATAAGCAATTTGTTTGGTTAATTTTAATTTGTCGCCAAAATTCGGTTAATTTGGGTTAGTTTTAACTTACTTCAATATTTTTGATCTATTTCGATATGTTTTACCCGTTTTGGTGCTCTTAGTTACTTTTGGTTAGTTTTGATTAGACATTCAATCACCTTCCGATATGTTATAAGCAATTTTAATGATTTTGGTTAGTTTTGGTTAGTCACCTAAATTCGGTTAATTTTGGTAAGTTTTAACTTACTTCAATCTTTTTAATCTATTTCGATATGTTTTAGCCCGTTTTGGTGCTTTTAGTTATTTTTGGATAGTCATTCAATCATCTTTCGGTTACTTCCAGTTAGTTCCAATTTATTTTAGTCATTTGAACCGGTTCCGATATGTTATAAGCAAATTTAATGTTTTTAGTTAGTTTTAGTTAGTCGCCAGACTTGGGTTAAATTCAACTTAATCTAATATTTTTAATCTGTGCCGATACGTTTTAGCCCTTTTTGGTGCTTTTGGATACTTTTGGTTAGTCGTTCAATAAATTTTCGGTTGATGTCAGTTAGTTTTAAATTATTTTAGTCATTTGAACCAGTTCCGATACGTTATAACCAATTTTAATGTTTTTGGTTAGTTTAGGTTAGTCACCAAAATTCGGTTAATTTGGGTTAGTTTTAACTTACTTCAATATTTTTAATCTATTTCGATACGTTTTAGCCTATTTTGGGGCTTTTGGTGAGTTTTGGATACTCGTTCAATAAACTTTCGATTAGTTTCAGTTAGTTCCAATTTATTTTAGTCATTAGAACTGATTCCGATACGTTATAATCAATTTAAGTTTAAATAAATCAGCTAACACGATCTCTCACGCGTACGACGTTATGTGTGGCAAATGTAGCATGCACTTTTTCACGATTTGAGGCCCTATTTAGGAAAACAGGCACATTTTCAATGTTAAAACAAAACGATAACCTAAACCCGCAAGCGCGACTATGCAACATATCTCTCACAAGGTACATGCTCGTTTACTGTTGCAACGTTGCGACCTCCGCCCGACGGTCGTAAAATATCAGTACATTTACGTCTGTCGATCGCGAACCTCTGTTAAAATACAGCTGCTTCAAATGTTCCGCGTAACGCGCGTATACGGGCCACAATTAATTTGGCAGCGATGTACGTTTTGTGCCGGAACGCTGTGTTCGCATTTAGAACAAGCGGCATTTTGCGAGCATTTCATACCAGATTTATTGGCAAATATTAAATATTACTTTAAGCCGCTCGCGTTGGTCTGTTTTCGAACTAGTGACTGACGTCACTGACTATTATTTCCGTCTTATACTATAATTGTATCAAAAACCTCTATGATACTTATAAATCAAACTGCCAGCAAATGAAAATGTTTTACAAACAAGAAAGAAAACATTATAGACATTTTTTATCTAACATTAATAAGAGTCATAATGATAACAAAATAATTAACTCAAAAAAACAAAACAAAAACTGCATGGAATATCATCAATAGAGAAACTATTAAATCTGTTTCTAATTCCAATATAAAAATAAACAATAATGGTTCTATAATAGAGGACCCAAAGATAATTGCGGATTTATTCAGTGATCAGTTCAATTTACAACATACACATAACTCAACATATAGTGGCGAAAATGTCAGACCAATTCCCTCTATGTTTCTACTTCCAGTAGACATACATGAGATCTTGAGTATTATAAAAAACTTACCAAATAAACAGTCATCAGGTTTGGACGCAATGCCTGTCTTTCTTTTAAAGCATGTAGCACACTCAATATGTCAACCACTTACTGATATTATAAATGAATGTTTCAGCTCGGGAGCTTTTCCTACTTCTTTAAATAAAGCTAAACTAATACCTATATTAAAGAAAGGGTGAGCCCCATCTCTTTATGTTAAACATGATGGAAAGTGTATCCCTTCTGTCGATCATATCAAATTGATTCTACTTTACAGTGGGAGAAACATGTTAATGTCTTAACATCAAAATTGAGTAGCAACTGTGCAATAAAATTGTACGAAGGCTTCGTGAGATACTGACCACAGAAACTCTTAAGATATTCTATCATACATACAATCAATAATTAATTATGGCATACTGTTCTGGGGGTCTCCGTCTTTTGCAGACAGAGTTTTCCGTGGGCAAAAAAGAATTATAAGATGTATTTACAAACTCAAACCACAAACTTCCTGTAAACCCTATTTTGAAAGGCTCAATATTCTGACTGCTCCATCTTTATACTTCCTGTCATTGGTGCTATTTGTGAAAAATATTTCAAATTTATTTCCTACAAATGCAAATGGATATGCTCCTACTATGCATATACAAACAAGAAATAGGAGTGACTTGAGCTTTCCTTTGCACAACTCAATTTTCTATGAAAGAGGTCCCTACTACAGAGCCATTTAAGCTTATGAACTACTTCCCCCAGAAGTCAAGGGTGTTGAGACTCCCTCACACTTTAAAAAAAGAGTTGTACAATATTTACAAGGAAAATGTTACTACAGTTTTAAATTTCAATTTTAAATTATCGTAATTGTTGAATATTATTATATAGATTGTTTGTTTCTGTTGTCTAGTCTATTGTTTTATTGCAACAAAATGTATATGTTATTAATTTCATATATGTCTTACAATATTTCAAACTGCACTGTGTAATATGTATGTTCATGTATTAATAATTTTATTCTTACAATGTATATAAATATTATTTAAAGTTTGATTACTTGATTGCAATGATTTTAAAGATCAGTTCTGTTTGACGTTGCTGTGTCATGTACAATATGATTTTTTGTGACAATTAAGAGTATTATTATTATTATTATAGTTGGTGTTGTGGGCATTGAAATCTCCCAGAACGATTATTTCTGAATTGGGGTGATCGACCTGTATTGAGTCAAAAGTGGTAGCTAGTGTTGCAAAAATGCTTTGGTAGGCTCTATCGATCGGAGGGCGATAGAGACAGCATATATGGTTGATCCCTTGGCGGTGAACTTGAGCCACATGACGTCACTGTTGTTCCGTTTGAGTGTTTCCTTGCGGTGACATGAAAGGTCGCTTCGGATAAAAAGGCATATTCTGAGCTTATGTCAAAATCGGGTATGTAAGTTGTAACCAGCATAGGGGTAGTTTACTGTTGTTGTTCTAGAACATACCTGTGTTTCTGTAAGGGCTAGTATGTGTGGTCTATTTGCTTGCTATGTTTGTATTTAGGCTTCTTATGTTGCAGAAATCGATTCTAAATTGGTTCGGTATCTTTGCTATATGTGAAATGCTGTATGAAGGGCTCCCAGGGCCACCCGGCGCCCGGAGAACCGAAGCACTTCCCAGTTATGGTGGGGTGGTCTTTCACCAGACGATGCTAGTAGGCGTATTCATCTACCACCTAGGGCCGCTTTCACTGGAAGCATCGGCCTCAGACTCATTCCTTTGGTGGTCCCTAGTCTGACAGGGGTAAGAATGGGCTTTGTTGGGTCACTCCCCAGTGATCAGCTCCAGACTTTGCACTTTGGTGTTTTGCATCCTAGAGGAGGACGATGGGATCTGATGTGCCACATCCCGTGGGAACTCGGAATGACGAAGACGTCACTCACTAGTTTGACGTTCCTGCCTGCTAATACAATGCTGCCCCTCTTGCCATAAACTGTCATTGATCAGCCCCATACTTTGTACTTCGGTGTTCTCCAGCCTGGGGGAGGACGCTGGGATTTGATGGGTCACATCCCGTGGCAACTCGAAAAAGCGGGGGCGTCATTCCCCGTAATCAAACTGCTCTCACCAGTTTGACGTTCCTGCCAGCTAATACAATGCAGCCCCGCTTGCCACAAACTGTCATTGATCAGGTCCAGACTTTGTACTTCGGTGTTCTTGAGTCTGGGGGAGGACGATGGGATTTGATGGGCCACATCCCGTGGCAACTCGGAATGGCGGAGGCGTCACTCCTCATAATCAAACTGCTTTCACCAGTTTGACGTTCCTGCCAGCTAATACAATGCAGCCGCTCTTGTCACAAACTGTCATTGATCAGCTCCAGACTTTGTACTTCGGTCTTCTCCAGCCTGGGTGAGGACGATGGGATGGGATGGGCCACATCCCGTGGCAACTGGGACTGGCGTGGGCGTCACTCCCCATAATTGTTATGTACAAAAATACTCGAAATATATATGTTATGATTAATGTAACATATATTTGCTTTGATCGGGTTTCTATTTTTGTTTCAGTAGGTATTTAAACTTTAACAAATAAGACACAAGTGTATATTGAAATATTACTTAACTTTATTTAAAAACGAAAGACCAAGTATATTATGAACACATTTAGGGGTCAGCTTCGTTATTAAAACGATACGGGCTTAAAAATAGTCAGAGCGATTAACTTTCGACCTGTCTATTCCCGATTTGCAGCCGAGTTCATGAAATGTTAGTTCAGCTGCAGATAGAATGATGGACGTGTCATTTTTGTTTGTTTGGTGTGATCGAAAATCAATTTAGTTATTTTGCATATTCCACTGTACAAACGTCTGTTTTTAAGACATTGTCATCCACTACACGCGTAGGTTGCCGTTTCTTCTTGTTTTTTGTAATTAAATAATGTAATATTAAAAACCCCGCACTTGTTACATTAAACCTTACAGACCGAGATTCCAAGCCGAGCAACCGAACCCTCAAACATCTTGGTCGTTCGAATTTGGCATTGGAAAAGATTAGAATGCCACACCAAAATTAGATTTGCGTTTGGCAGCATTCGGAACAGTTTGCAAGATGCGACCAGACTAGACCTAGTAGGAATGTCGCGCGATGGGGAAGATTTAATGTTAGCAAATGCGGGGTTTTTAATATTACATTCTTTAATTACAAAGAAAAAGAAGAAATGACAACCTACGCGTTGGTGGATGACAATGTGTTTTAAAACAGACTTTTGTATAGTCGAATATGCAAAATAACTAAATTGATTTTCGATTACACCAAAAAAACAAAAATGACACGTCCATCACTCTGCTGAACTAAAATTTCATGAACATAAAATGCCGAAAACTTCTCCTCAAACTCAGGCAAGCGACAAATCCCGTCCAAACGAAATCAAACATTCGTTTGATGTACCGCTCAACGAGCGAACAGAACCGAGCGCCAACGCCAAGGCTGGAATCCGTTAGGCTCTGTTCGATCGCGCCGTACACACCGGCTCCCACGCTGAGCACATGTGCCTTGGTTTGCGTTGAAGAATAGTATCTCAAATATCATAGTTATTTTCTATATTATTTTAGAAAGAACAGTCGAAGATCAAGCCGATGTAGACAAGAGGTATCAAGAAGAAATGAAAGCGAAGGCGGCAAAGGAATTAGCATCTAGATCTCAGGTGTGTATTTTGTTTCGAAATTATCATATCTTTAAAAAAGTTTACAGCGGCGTTTTAAAACATATAAGCTGTATTGGTGTTTTTATTATATCACACCAATGTTAGCAATTACTTATTAAGTAAAGAAAGATCCTTTTGGTTTTAATATAAACACGTGCCTATGCCACCACGACGAAATTAAAGAAAATTTGCATTATGTCATGGAGCCTGCGCTTGCATCTAATTTTTGGGCAAGACTCAAGTAGGCTTGACTGCACTGATCTACCGAAACCTGAAATAGATCCAATTTTATGAAACCAAATCTAAACTAATTGAGAGGTGAATCATAAGTAAAGTTTTATAATCTATTTGAGAGCAAGCTATGAGATATTTCAGTTTTGATCCAACAATTTTAAAGATATGCGTTTCCACATTTCCTCTGAAAATGAAGAAAAAATATCCACACGGAGTGGTGGGAGCCGATTTTGCATTGTTTGCGTGGTGAAATTTCTGAACGAATAACATTATAATTTTTTAATATAGAACATATGTTATGCGTCTTAGTCCTATTACGATAAAGAGAAGTAAGCATATAATAACTAATAATAAATAGGTATTGGCAATAACTTTCGTTTTTTTTTTATCTTAAACCAAAAATATCGACCTATTGAAATATCACTGAAAATATATATGTATGGTGTAATGTGGCTTAGGATGTTTTACAAGATCATGGATAGATAGGGAGGTCAAGAATGCTGAAATTATGACTTATTGCATTCAAGCCCTCGATATTTCAAGGTATTCATTGTTGCGCTAGGACTATTTTGGAACTGTAAGAATCATCTTATCTCTATAAGTTAATTAAACTAGACGCACGCTCTATATGATATCTAAGAAAATGATTCTGTTTTATATTAAAATACATTTGTTTATAAATAGGTAATTCAAAGAGACTTTCCGCGACCCCAAGACGTAAACTTGTCCGTACTGCGACCACCCAACGAAAGTTATTCGTTGACTGATCTTCAGAAAGCCGAAGAGCTAATCAAATTAGAAATGGCCACCATGTTGCAATATGATAACTTGAAAAATCCACTACCAACACAAATTAAGCAGTCTAGTAAATCTCAAGCTCAGCAGTTGGCTTTTCTGGAGGAGAATCCATATGAAGAGTAAGTTTTAGTTTTGTTATAAATAATCAGTTTTAAGTGCTACTATAATAGAATAAAAATATCACACAAACCATAAAACAAAGTTTCAGAAATTAAAGATAGTCTGCTGTAACTCAACATATATTGGCATATAAACTAGTGCAACACATGAGGAATCATTACATCGCTGCCCCGAATAACGTATAGTTACAAATCTTTATGCCGCTAATATTTACTGCTTTAAACTTTTTACTATATGTGAAATAACGTATATTTAGTCAACATTTCCATTATGTTAAGGTAACTTCATATAAAATTGTTGTATTGCTCTGATCGCCTTTTTACCTTTCTTGAGGAATTATATTTTCATACACCAAAGGCAACAAAGGTGGTACAGGAATATGAGTGAGCGAACTATTTCTTAATAAGATATACAGTCCAAGGTTTAACAGTATTGTGCGATTTTTTTAGGTAAATCGAAGAAGGGGGGCAAAGACAACAGATCTAGGAAGGGGGAGATATAACTTTATCTGTAATTTCATTCATAATTCACATTTGTTTACAATCAGACATTGTGGGCAGTTGATGCATAAGATAGAAAAGGATAGTTAGAAAAATGGCAACGTTGTACGTGGTTCGTCATTTCGATTTCATTTTATGTACCAGAGGCATTCTTTCCACTTTAATTATGCGAATGAAGTGCATGCACGATTCAAAAAACGCAGCAAATAGCTGCTTTGAAGACAAAATATCGATCTCGACTAAATATAGAAAAACAACTGAGAGTTTTTTTTTTGTATCTAATCGTAGATTATTCTGGTGTATATAAGAATAAATAAATTATTGATTTGTAAAAAATATCCTTAAATAAAATGTTGTAAAAATGCAGGGTTTTAGTTTACACGCTGTACAAACCTTTTCCGGTCATACCTGACAATCCAGCAGCCAAGGGTAAAATCTACATACCTTGAGCAAAAAAAACGCCGCAAACCGCGTTTTAATTGAGCATACCGTTTTTAAAATACCCTCAAAAATTACGTTATGCACTTCGAGTGTCCAGCAGTTTACTTTATTATCGAAGATATCAAGTTTCTGTTGACAAAGCATGTTAAATAGTATAAACAAATTGGGAATTTAGGGCGAATTAAACAGGGAAGTATAAGTCAACAAAGTAAAGTTACATGTGTAAAACAAATAAACACACAATCAGATCATCTATTCATCATATCAAATTAAATCAAATTGAAATTGCAGTATTGTACCACACAAC
The DNA here is from genome assembly GCA_016904865.1 of Pissodes strobi. Lineage (NCBI taxonomy): Eukaryota > Metazoa > Arthropoda > Insecta > Coleoptera > Curculionidae > Pissodes > Pissodes strobi. Next base: position 51,485 of record MU183917.1, read on the forward strand.
ATTGATTTAAAATTAGGTTGAAAAATCATAAAATCTTATGTAAAAATCCTACAGGAAACAATAAATTAAAGACTGTTTCTAATAACTAAAAAGTAAGACAAGTCAAATTTTTACGTTAAAATTGCACAAACACATAAATATAAGAAGAAAAAAAAAACAAAAGTTACCTACACAGTAAAAGAAATTGAAAACTATTCTAATGCAATTATCTCAAAACGTAATTTCTCAAAACGCATCCCGTTCCTCCCTGTTGGAATACGCTTTTCTCAAAAGCAGTTTTTTCAGCAAGCGTATGTATTATGTATGTGTTTCATTGTGGTTAAGTGTTAGTTATAATTTTGTTTTAGGTTTCAACCGGAAAGTCTTAATGTGGCCAAGCATATGCTCAAGAAAGAAATGGAACTAGTGAAAAAGGGAATGAGTCATGGAGATCTGCCGATGGATGCGTATACACAAGTATGGGTAGAATGTCTCGGTCAGGTGCTATTTTTGCCGAATCAGAACAGATATACTAGGGCCAATTTGGCAAGTAAAAAAGATCGGTAAGCGTAAATGATTTTTATTACGTTTTAGTACTTATTTAAATTTTTATTGTATGTTATTGAGATGTTAAATTTTAAGGCGAAAACCTTGTTATGTTTTTATTTAATGCGTAACATCATCGGATAAATTATGATACAGTTGTAGTATTATTTAATTGCATGTGTATATTGTAGTATTATTTATCTGCATATGGACAATATTTTCTTTGGCTTGTTTCTGTCACATATAACTTCTGTTCAGGGAGATTTCTGGAGTAAAACATACCTATTATGTAAACATACACCCTAACCAGTTGCTGATATTTAAAGTGGTATAGGGTTCCATTGGAGAGTTAAATTTTTCTTAATAATTACGATGGTGTGTGATATCTATTTAAATATTATTTCTTGACCATCATATTCTAGGTTAGAATCGGCTGAAAAACGTCTAGAGCAAAACCGAGCCCACATGGCGAAAGAAGCCAAGAAAGCAGCCCGAATGGAAAAGAAACTGAAAATTTTGACTGGCGGATATCAATCAAGGGCTCAAGCTCTAATCAAACAGCTCCATGATATGTACGAAAATATAGATCAAGCCAATTTGGAATTAAAGACATTCAAATTCTTACAAGAACAGGAAAGAAGTGCCTTGCCGAGGAGAGTACAGGTCTGTAATACATAGTTTAGTGGTAGAGTTCTTTTTAAGTTTATTTAGATACAAGCCAAGATTTAATAATTATTGTTAATGCAATTTCACAAACAGACGCTTATATTAAAATTACGAGTCTCAAAAATTGCTTAGCATTTCATGATGATCACAGCTGCTAGAAATAATGCTAAAATTGACTGTACTTTATGTATATTATGATATAACTACAATTGGTCCATTAAAAATAGTTATCAAGTATCTTTTAAGGAGAAGACGTGCGATTCGGACGCAAAGGGGTTGTAGCATTACCTCCTATAACTAGGCCAACTAGCTAATATTAAAATTAGCAGTGACGTCATCCTAAGCGGTCAATACTTTTTTGCCATAAGAAAAGCATACAGAGGAGTCAAGAGGAGCCCAGTAAAAGTATTGATTATTTTATCGCGCCTACTTGCGTATTTAACGTTGATTGCCACGCTGGGCCACTGGAATGTCAATTTCCATCCGCCATCTTCGATATATTCTGTATCCAGTGCTGCCAGATTGGGCGCTTTATCACAATTTGGGCTACTCCTCACTGTAGTTTGCCACAAATTATTTTTGAAAGAAACGTAAAATATTTGTCTTGGATTACAATTAACAATATATTAGATACTTAATGTAAAAGTTTGCTTTGGTATATTATAGTATAGATATTTTAAATATAAATAAATATTTAAAATCCGAAAAGCAAATATATAAAAACCGGAAAGTGAAGCAATAACGGAATCAAAACCTTTAAGAAAATAAACGTTGCTAACCAATAACCTAATTATTTTGTATAAATATTTAGTTCCATTTAAAAACATAATTTCAAATGTCATTCAACAAATGCTGTTAAAATTAAAGCCCAACTAAATTTTTATTATATTATTTAACGTAAATAGTTTACATCCAAAATAATGTATGAAACTAACTCTACCAACCCAGACGAGCCAAATCCTGATGGCCAGAACGAGGCAATTCTGCAAATTCGTAACAATATTTATTTTTACCATTGCGCAACTACTAACGCAAACGATTTAATATTTGGGCTGCAGTTCGAGGATGACGAGACGCTTCTTAAAAATCTGGCAACGCTGCCTCCTGTCACTTGCCAGTTTGCCACCGTTCAACGTTCTACCGGTTTCCTAATTCTTTTTCGATTTTCCATTCATTTTCTGTTTATTTCTTTATAAGATCAGTACTTTAGTGTGTTAAAATTTATGTGAACAATGCCGTGCTGATGCTGTGCACCAGGCTGCGGTGGAAACTAGCCGAAAAGACCTAAAGTTCATGTTTTTAGCTTTCCAAAATCTTTGAACTTAAGACCTGTTGCTTTCGTGTAATAAGAGTTTGTTTTGTGCTTGCCGACCGGCCGGTTCATTGTGTACAGCAAGTTCATAAAATTTGTTCCTGTTAACTAATTTTGGGGTAAGTGATATTTAGTGTAATTATGCCTCATAAAGGCTGTAATGCAATGTTTGCTATCATCTATAGAAAGACAAAATGTTAAATTAGCTCTCAAAATATTTAATTCTTTTATTATAGAGGCTCTGAAAGGTTTTCTTAATAAGTTTTAAATTTTGCAAAGAAAATTTAACTTTAAATCAGCCTAGTGTTGTAGAAGATTCTTACAATTTAATTAATTCTTTAAGTCGTGGGGCTCTTTTATATCCTCGTGAACAAGTAGTGGACGTAGTTTCAACAGCCTATAATATTATATTTAAAAAACTGATTATTGAGTTCGTAACACGTTTTTAGATATTTACAATAAAAAGTTTTCTTTGTGAGCTGTTGTTAAACTATCTAAATCAAAACAGCCTTTTGATTCCTTTTGAAAATTGTAAAAATCGCCTAAAAATTGATGTTTCAAAAATTTTTCTTTGCAGCATTTCAAATACACTTCTTTCTTAATAATTATTGTTCTAAACATAATCATAATCTTTTGGGTAAGAAGAAAAAAAGGAAACTGGATACTAAATAAATAAATATTAAACCCCAATGATATACCTAGCAAAAACCAAATCCAACATAAAAAAGTAATAATCTGAAACCTGTATAAAGCTTTCATGTTTTATCATAAATATTTGAAGATTGCAAGGTTCTTTGGATGGAGAAAACACTACCAAATTTGACATTACTATTACCTATTATGGCACCTTTATACCTATAGTGACATTTTACCACTTATCTATTAAATAGATTGGTGGTATCTAGTTTCAGTTTATCAAAATAGATTCTATTTTGATAAACTGGATATTCAAAGGTTTTTGCTTTGAAATTTCGTTTTCCTAACAAAAATCGAATGAGGCACGTCTAAAGCCTGAGTTCACGACTCACAGCCTTGTTTTAACCGGAAGTCCTTAAATATTATTTATGTATGCAGAAAAAGGTAAGTAAACTGCAATTTAATTTTTGATTTAAAAAAAATTAGTAATACACACTAATAGTCGTGCTTAAAGCAATATCAGCTTGTAGGAGATATTGTATTAGGCCAATTACGTTCCAAACTACATATAAACAAAGTTAAATTTACAAAACACAAGTTTTTATTATATTTTTTCGAGATTTTTGTATCTAAAATGTCTACTTGACTGTGAAATTTAAAAAAAATTGCACATTTCAATATACGCCTGTAAATAAGTTAAGACCACTTTGGATGACGTCACTCGTAAGCGTCAGGCCTAGTTATAGGAGGTAATGGTTGTAGATCTAATATTTTAGAACAGATAACTAAAAAAATTGATAAATATATGTTTTAAGTGATCTGTGGGCTGCGATAATCAAAGAAATGCGTTTTATAAGCTTGGTAAAGTGTAATATGATATTTTTATTTTCGCAACAAATATGCAAAGTCAGTAATCAGACTTAAAACGTACACTCTACTGAAACCCGAACATCATGTCACTGAAATTATTCCTGATAATGTTGTAACGGCGCCCTTTACTTACTTTTTGCGACCTCCTGTATTTCGGTTTTCTCGGGCGCCACCCCTTTGATATTTACAGCGACAAAGGGGATCGCTGTTCGCCTATCGGGTAGCCTTTAGACAGTGGAGAAACGGTTGTCCAAGGTTCGGTTTTTAAATACTCGGAATCGGTCCCTGGTAAATGAAACACTCCGTGTAAACAAAATAATGGTCGTGTTTATCCGACAGTAAGTATAAACCTAACTTTCTTATAGCTAAAAGTATCAGACAACTTATTCTAAGCGACCCAACCCGGTAATATGTAAGAAAACTCAAAACGGTAGTAAAATAATCGAAAACTCTAATCGCGCGGTAGACTGTAGCGGTGCGGAAGCCCCACGGTAAGTATGTTAGCAATTAAGTTAAACGGTAGTGGTACGGAAGCCCTACTGTAAATATGGCAGTAAATACGGTAAACTGTAGCGGTACGGAAGCCCTACGGTAAATATGAGAGTAAACACGGTAAACGGTAGCGGTACGGAAGCCCTACGGTAAATATGGCAGTAAATACGGTAAACGGTAGCGATACGGAAGCCCTACGGTAAGTGCGGTACTAGATACGGTGAACTGTAGCGGTCCGGAAGCCCTACGGTACGTGTGGCAGTAGATACGGTACGGAAGCCCTACGGTAAATATGGCAGTAAATACGGTAAATGATAGCGATACGGAAGCCCTACGGTAAGTGCGGTACTAGATACGGTGAACTGTAGCGGCCCGGAAGCCCTACGGTACGTGTGGCAGTAGATACGGTACGGAAGCCCTATGATAAATACGGTATACGGTTCTCAATAGCTCCAGCTCTATGACACGGTCGGTTTAGCAGAACGGTTCCCTAACTCGGACGTGAAGCCTGGATGGACTTAGTTTGGAAGGATACTCAGCCGGGATTACTCCACTTGCCAAGCCAGGATGGCCGGGATTACTCCGCTTGCCAATAGGGGAGCCTGGATTACTACGGGAGGATGGCCGAGATTACTCCTCTTGCCAACCGGGATTGCCAAGCAGGGATGGCCGGGATTACTCCACTTGCCAATAGGGATGGCCGGGATTACTCCACTTGCCAAGGCAGAATGGCCGGGATTACTCCGCTTGCCAATCGGGGAGCCGGGAATACTACGGTAGGCCGGGATTACTCCGCTTGCCAAGACAGGATGGCCGGGATTACTCCGCTTGCCAGGGCAGGATTACTCCACTTGCCACTAGGGAATGGATCATGGACCAGGAATACGGTACGACGGATATTTACCTGCTCGGTCGGTCGGCCCTTCCCGGTTTATGCTGCTTGCTCGGTGCTAGACTGCCTCTCGACTGCCGACTGACTCGACTCCGGACTGACTCGACTCGAAAACCCCGGGAGGGTACTGCCTGTTTAGCGCGATGCCGCCCGGTTTTGTTAGCTCGACCCGTAGTGGGGATCGCCGCGATCGCGTCATCGGCCGGCCGATAGGTGGGGACCTCACGCGCAGCGTGATGCGACGAAGATCGCGATGCTCTACTGGTACTGCACGAGAACTACGGAAAAGTGAAAAGCAATTTCCCAGCTTTTCGCGACGGAATATTTTATAGAATTGAATTTAGCATATTTAAATTATATTTTATGAAAAAGAATGATGTTAATAGCACGTAAAATAAGAAAGTTAATCCGTAGTGCATCCTATTCCCCAAAAAAATATAGTAACTTCGTTACAATGTGATCAAACTATCGTTAAATATGTAGTGTTACGGCCCATCTTTGGACTAATAAAGTATGTTTTTGGGTAGATGAACTGAATCAACAACTGCATATCAATCTATTGTATCCTTTTATATAAAGACACCCTTCTTGGTCCCTTGATTAGAGTTGTCATTATAGAAAAATGCCCGTTTTAATACATGGAATTGTATGAATGTGTTTATTTATTTGCGCAACTGTATTCGTTAGAATTTCTTAAAAGATCTTTGCTTTCCAATTTTTTTCCAGAGGGAGTGTGTTCTCACAGTAATGACCGGTGAAAATATTTCTTCATGAATATCTCAGTAAAAAATCGAAATAAATTTTCTTCAGGTTTTTTACTGAGATATTCATCCATGTTTAATTTTTTTAGTCATTAACTGAAGATGTGGATAGACAAATGGAGCGTGAAAAAGTTCTACAAAAAAGATACAGTGAACTTCAAAACGAAATACGAGACTTGCAGGACCAATACGGATATTTGCAGAATGAGATAGCAGAGACAGAAAAGCGGCAGCAAGCTGCTTCTTCGCAGGAAAACATTTTTGATGAAGATGTTGTTGTCAGCAGTTCCACAGTTAATGGATTAGGCGAAGATGGAGATACTCTAGATGATAATCGTGATATGATGGCAGTCATTGAGAACTAGAATATTGTATATTTTTATACAGGTTTCATAAAGTAAACCCTCTAATATCTCATGAAGGCAAAATTCTATAAAACATGTATTGTATGAAGGTTTCTCCATTCATAAAATTGTACTTCCTGACTGTAGGGTGCTTTTAATTCTACAGGATGTGTCCTAAAATTGAAAAACGATTCTACTAAGTTCTTTTAATCAGTTTTATTTTTTAGTTATACTAAAAGTAATGGATACTTATTGTTAAGCATATTTATGCTTAAATTCTAATGTTGATGAACAAGAAACATTTCTGTTGGGAGTATATAAGTTAAACAAATCTGATCATTGTTTTTTTTTTAATTACATGAGTAAAATGGTATTAAACCAGGATACTAAGAATGGCATATTAGACAACCTCAGAGAAAAAGGCACATGTGGAAACTACTTATTAGAGGCTGCGACATACAGGTTCGCTCATAGGTGATAAATACGAGCGGCAAATTTAAAACTATATTGGAAATAAATAAATATTTGTTAATATGCATTTGCTAGTAGTCTCAAAATACACTGGACCGATTCATATCACGATGCACTGGAACACTGCATAGAAAAGTCACCTTTATCAGAAAAAAAGCAATTAAGGAGAGGGCTTTAATATTATTAAATTAACGTAATTGTATTGCTTTAGTTATTAGTTTTATTTAGTTACCTTTCTTCAAAGTGAAGCTGTCAACGGACACTTATAAATAACTATTTATAATTCCAGTATCGGTTATTTTTAATATTTGAATATTATAATATGAAAAATAGTAGGTAAGGACATCTTTAGATGCTAGTGCTTTAATGAATTCATTAAGTGCTGTAATGCGATTCATTAGAGCTGGTACCTTTTTCCGCTCATAGGAAAACTTCAGCCTCTTATTTAATTTTTTTATATGTTCTAGCAACTGTTGAGTCTAATAGATACGTAAAATAGATAAAATTTCAACAACATTCTTGTCGTAATATGAATCTTTACAGCACTAGTGCGGTAACGTATTTTATCGCAAGTGCAGAAAATGCCGTGAACTGAACAACGCAGGAGGAATCGAATGCGTAAAAGGCACTTTCCACATGTGTTAGGCACATTTTTTTGCGAGCGCGAGGAAACTAAAGAAAGACTATTTTAACTAAACAAATTTTTTAACATTATTTGCTATTAACAATGTTTGTAGTATAAGAACAGTTTGTGGCATTTTGCAAAGTAATCGCGGATGTTAACTGATTTTTCGAGATTATTGTGGAAGAGGCGGAGGAGCAGATTCATGGCTAACTAGATTTATTTGGAAAATACCCATCGCACTTCGCCTATCGTTGAAATTCATACTTCACAAGACCCTTTCAAGATATTCTCATGAAAGAGTGTTTTGATGATACTGAGTAGGACTATGATATGTTCTTTATAAAAAGGCAACTAATATAACTGCTTCAAAAGTCGCCGTATATTTTTGTTTCCCACTCCGGAATTTCATTTACGACGATTTTTCATTGAAATGTGTAGGGTTATTTATATTTCGCCACCGAATACAAGTTTTATTTTTGCAGATAGAAAAAAATACTAAACACAAAAGTTGTATGGATTTCGGAGAACTTCTTAGAAAAAATTATTTTAAATATACAAGGTGAGTCAGAAACGAGTGGCATACCAAAATTTGATTTTTTTAAATGGAACGCCCGGTATATTTTTCAATATTTAGATTATTATCCTCTGTTCAAAAATGTATATGTCTATACTTACAGCGGTAGTTTTTGAGCTGTTCGACTTCAAAATTGTCCCTTGTCTGAAATTCAACATGATTATGATCCTAGCTGATGGACGTGAAATCGTGTCTAAGGTATCTTGCTGGTACTGACATTACTACTGTCATTTAACAGCAATAAAATGGGCTATTCCATTAAAGAAGAATTTAATATAATACAATTATACGATGTCAATAATGGAAACCGTGCCCACACTCAAAATGAGTATCATAGGCAATTTCCCAGTAGCACCGACACAACACGAAGCACAATAGGATATAATATAGTAAACAAATTTGAAGAAACCAAAAGTTTATATAGAAAAAGAAGAATATAAATCCAAACGAAAACTTTGATTTAAGTGTGTTGCTATTCTTTTCTTTACAAGTAATAATTATTGTACCGTCGAAACACGTGTCATGTTTAAATAAAGTTAGTGGAAATCTTTAAGTGGTTTACTTATTTAAGTGTGTCTTAATAATTATTAGTTTTTCTATACTTAGTAATATATCTGGCTCATTTTATTGCAGAAAATCCCTGAAAGATCAATTCCTGATGCTGTGACTTGTAAGGAAAGCTAGCTAAATATTTATTAATTAATTATGTATGGCGTTGGGTGCCACTTTGTGATGAAATTGAACAGTTGAGCGTCAATTTGAAATGATAATTAGTTGATTAAATGCATGAGACTCGTTTTTATTTTCCTTAGGGGGTTGGTTGTCTCTTTTATTAGCTGAAATTTGTTTGGGCCTAGAGACAATGCGAACTGAATATGAATACTTAAATGTCAATAACTAGTAAGATAAGAATATCAGAAATGTGCCCTTATAATTCGTGTCTCACAGACCTCAATCTTGCGATAAATTAAACAAAAGGAATTCAAACAACAATATATTAATTTTACAATTAATTTACAAATATGAGTGATGGTATCACGTGAAATGAAGATTATCAATATATGTTGGGGTTTGGAACCTTCGGCAACATGCACTAAAACTGAGCTTTATCGACAATACCGAAACAGAATTTTTGCACTCGACGCGCGTTTCGCTAACCATGTTAGCATCATCAGGAGATGATTAAAACTGTTTTATTCACCACCTGATGATGCTAACGTGGTTAGCGAAACGCGCGTCGAGTGCAAAAATTCTGCTTCGGTATTGTGGATAAAGCTCAGTTTTAGTATTATCAATATAATTAAATTACAAATATAATTAATGAAATTATTTGAAATAAAGTTTATGAATAAATTTACTTAGTGATGAGAATTAAATCAAAAAGATAAGAAAAAATTAATTATGACAGATAGTTGGTCTTTACAATATGTTATCTTCTGACTGACTGATAGCCAACTTCGTTCAGTTATTCTGTAACCATGCGATCGTATTGGGAGCTCCACTGGAACCGCTTCTGCCTGTTCCCAAGTTCAGTTGAGCTAGGGTTATCAAGGACTTATAGGTTGACCACGTGTTGACTCCCACCAATTTGCATGGTACAGCTACGTGTCTTCGGCCAGTCGTAACATGAAAGAAGAAATAGACAAGTCTTAGACCAACGTATACTGCTAATTAACTAATATTCATGGAAATATCATGTGAACATCAGTGACACTGCCACTGCTAAACAAATTGAAAATTTACTGGTTAAAGCAGATATAATCAGAAGCATTTTAAGATCCTTTACAGGCGTAGCCGACTATATCAAAATCGGCCTCTCCTATTGGTCGATCCGCATGGCCCTCCGCTCGCTACGGGGGCTCAAGAAAAGGAAACTAACCAGGTGCTAACCCAATCTAACCCAAGACATACCCAAAATCAAGAAAAAAAGCTGTTTGGAAACATAATCTTAAAAAAAAAATAAAAAAAAAGCAACGGGGTTCGAACCCGTGTTTTCCAGGTGAGACCCAACGATCTAAACCTCTACACCACAAGAGCTCTTGCCAGAAATTGATTACATCATGAAGACATACTGTAATACGAGATGGATCGACCAATAGGAGAGGCCGATTTTGATATAGTCGGCTGCGCCTGTAAAGGATCTTTAAATGCTAATCAGAAACTTAAATTACAATGTTTTGAGCAAAATTATAAATAACTACTGTTACTCAATATATTCTTTTTCTTTACTTTAAGATAAGAAATTCAAAAGAAATAATGACTGAAATTAAAAATTTAAAAGAAAATTATGGAATTACGTTCCAATTCAGTGACTCTCGGTAAATCTAAATGAAAGATAACTTGAATTTAATGATAAATAGAAAAATAGAGGTACAACCTCTCTATAAACGAGTCATAACTCCAAATAAGTAATTTCTATTACTTTTTATTACGGCCCTTGACACATAAACGATAATTGAGCGTAATTACGCCTCAATTAATTAAAGATAAGGTAATCACTATCTCGCATCGAGATAGAAATTTAAATAAAAATAAAAAACCCACATGTAATGTGAGATTAACCTCTCATAAATGCAAAATAATGTCGGTACATCATTGTTGAGACGAGACAGGCAGTGCTAATAATCATAAGAATGCTAAATTCTTGTTTAAGTCGAATAAGACTAAACGAATCATGAACAAATATTAAATATGTATTTAAAAATGAAAGAATTATTTAAATACACTGCAAGATGAATAAAAGATTAAAAATCAGCACTCACCCGTCAAGCGTCGCCACAAAGATAAACGACCTAGCTTTCAAAATTTTAAGATGTTCCAAAAACTATGCTTTCAGATGTTTTAATTAGACAATTTATATCATGCGACTACCACTATAGGTCACGCGGCGTCAGACCAAAGAAATACCCAATATACTAAATATAGTAATCTATAGTAAATTAAATTTATAAATTGTAAGTATAAAATAGCGTACTGTGCTCCCAAATTATCAACCACACGAGATAAATCCATTCGCGAATAGATGTCACTATTAAATATAGTAATCTATAGTAAAATAAATCCACAAATTGTAGGTATAAAACAGAGTACTTGTGCTTCTAAATAATTACTTGCACGAAATAAACCTATTCGCGAATAGATGTCACTGGCGACTCAAATCCCAAACATCGAAAATCATTCGTAAATGAACTGAATTTAGTGGAGCGGAATATGGTTATATTCCTTTACTATCATCATTCCGAAAAATTCAACAAACTCTTCATCGTTATAATTATCATCCATATAAAATGGTTCATGATCTAACTGATGAACATACACGACAAAGATTAATTTTTTGTCAAGAAATTTTAAGAAGACGTTTGTTAAATCCCCTGTTTTTAAACAATGTAATTTTTACAGATGAAGCTACGTTTACTACTAGTGGTAAAACAGGTTTTTTTTTGTTTCATTTAGTATTTATCGTTCACAATAAAATATTTTCTTACTTTAAAATCATAATAATCATTTTCTACATTAAGATCATAATGACAAATAATAGTTAATAATAATATTATTATTCAGATAAGGGGCAATTTTGAAGTCGAATAACTCAGAAACTAAACTACCGCTGCAAGTATAGACATATTATACATTTTTGAAAAGAGAATAATGAGGAGAATCTAAATATTCAAAATTATACCGGATGTCCCATTTAAAAAAAAAATCAAAATTTGGTAATCTACTCATTTCTGACTCACCCTGTATATTCAAAAATATTTTTTCTAGGAAGTTCCCTGAAATCCATACAACATTTGTATTTAGTATTTTTTCCATCTGCAAATATAAACCCTGTATTAGGCGGCGAAATATGAATGATAATCCTGTACATAAATAAAATTAATTTGGAACAGACGTTAATTTGGAGTGTGGAGTTCCACTGTCAAACATATTTAATTATGACGCGATGATCTCTCGGCTCTCGAAAACCGGTGTATCGAAGATAGGGCAAATATCCGGAACATGTCATAAACCACTCAAAAAGTTTTACTGCGATAATAGTATGCGGCTCTGCTAACGGGACATTATTACCCTCCGTACATAATTTACAAGAGTCAACATTTGCATAATTTATGTTTATATTGTTCAAAACCATAATGCTCAGAGGGCTGTAGATTTAATCGAAGAACGCATGGTTGGATAAATAACACAACATTCGAAGAATGGTTTTGTTCTGCATTTCATCGTCATGCCGAAAGATTAAAAGGAGAAAATGTCCTTAATGGAGAAAAATTAGAGATAACTTGACATTTCACTTCAACAATAAGTTATGCCGAGAAAATCAAATTAAATTTGTTTGCCTTGTGCCAAGCTCCACAAGTCATATTTGCCAACCGCGCGACGTTGCGTTTTCAAATCATTTAAAGTGACGTGGCACAATGTGCTACTTTAATGTAAGTTGAAACATGCATCCTCATCTGGAATATCCAAGAAAAAATTCCTTTGTCTATTAAAGTCTGCCTTGTAAAATAATGGGTACTTTCACAGCACAAACAAACCATAAGCCTGGATATGAAATTATCGGCCGTAAAACGAAACTGATGTGGAGTCTGCTACAAGTATAAATTTAAAGTATTCGATAAAATTCTAGACATTCAGCAAGATCCAACACGCGAGAAATTAGCAATTCTTTTCCACAATTGCTACGTGAGATAAGATTTGGAAATGACACAGAACGACAACGTCGAAAAAGAACAACACTTCATATTATTTCATGAAAAAACGCCGTGACAAGAGACAGTACCTCCAAAGGTGGAGATATTACAAATGAAGAAGAGTTCTGAAATGAATCGCGAAAATAACGTGCAACACGTTTTTCTTCTTGAAGTTAAAAGTAGAGATCTCTTCAATTAAAAGGAAACCTAGCCCCGGAAAGTCGTGTTACAAATGCCCGGCCCCGGTAGTGGGGTCATTAGAGCGCCACTAGTTCTATACCACTAAACTGAAAAAGCTCCGCTGATGTTGTGCAGGGTGACTAGGCTGGCTTATTAAATCAAAAATTACTCAAGCTTAACTTAACAAGAAAACACAATCCCAAAATTTAAGGAACAATATATTTGCTACTAAGTTCTTTTTTTTTTAAACACCGCGACAATTTATCTGGAGTAAAATGGCAAGTTAAAGACAAAAAATGCCAAATGACTATTACATGTAACTAATAATTGGTACAATATGGTAATTGTACCAATACTGTTGTTAATACTCGATACTGTATGCCTTACAACTAAATGCACTAAACACTACAAACAGAAGTGATCACTTTGATGTTAACTAAGCTAATTACATGTAGGTATGCGTGCACCAATTTTAAATGTAGCAATGAACGGCCACAATAATTAAATCAAATGACTCGATAAATTAATAAAAAGAATAAAATTAGAATAAAACTATTGAAAGCTTGGCTGTCAATGCTTGATTTATATTATAAAGAGAGAAAATTCAGAGCGGTTATATTACTCGATAAATGAATGAAAGGAATAAAATTATTGAAACTGTTTAAAGCCCGACTGTCAATGCTTGATTTATAATAAAAATGGAGAAAATTCAGAGCGATTAATAATAATAAACGAATAAATACATTTAAGCTTGTGTACGATACCACTTAGATCCGTCGAACTCTGGTAAAGGTGCCGGGCACCTGTTGGTACTGATCGGGCACTGGCCCTGAGGGTGAAGCTAGCAGATGATTCGCCAATAAAAGGGGCCCGGAGACAGGACTTGCAGTCACGTAACTGAACTGGTGGCCCGCTAGTAAAAGTGGTAGCCTGGTGGTAAAAGTTGTAGCCTGGTAGAACAAGTGGTAGCCTGTTATTTGATGTGGTGGCCAGCTAGTAAAACCCTCGTTAGTGTGTGAGGGTACGGGAGATTCGACGGTCTCGGTCTTATTCCACGAACTTGAAAGCCTCTAGTGCTGCAGTATTTAGATCCCGGTAAATCGGTCGTGTCAAAACACAAAGAGATACCACAATATATCCCCAAAGAATGGGTGGAATTAAATCAAAAAACTAAATGTGGCGTCTCTGACTGCACTCAAACAGAAAGCTTCTCTTCTCGCCGAACCGAAGGGTCTAACTAGACGAACTCTCTTTTCGTTTCAGTCGATTTGCCTTTCTCCTTCCCCGAGATTAAAGGACTATGTCAGATCAAGAAATAGTAATGGGCTGAAACATGTCGAGTGATTTCGATACAAGGAATGATTCTAAGATAATAAACGACTTAGTTCTCGTTTATTATGATGGTAAATGACAGCGGAAGCCACAATTAATGAGCCGAAATTAAATTTTTCAAGAAATGCTAGGAAATACTACGAAAATGATAAACCTCTAAAAATCTTAAATCGAGAGTGACAATAAGGGATTTTTCGCGTATCGGGTTTAGATTATGCTAATTTATGATCAATTAACCTTTATACGTCATATACCTATCCCCACCAACATAAATGTATGATACACTGGAGTTAGTTCGGTTCTGTTGGCGAAAACGCTAGTTTTTGCCTGATGCTGATTTTTTTGCTCAGTTTTGGACCTAACCTATTCTAGCCTAGCATAAACGAATCGGCGAATCGCCTAGTAATCATAAAACCAGAAATGGAGAAACTTATATTTTATATACATTTATATCCAGCTAAAATCCCGCCATTTTCCAGCTCTGACAAGTGACAAATAACATAACCCAAGCAAAACCCGGTCCAGGCCTGATTATGCTTGGCTAACCTAACGATGACGTCAAGAACATTTCCCCTACTTTAGGTTATGTCGCGAAAACGTTAGATAATGCTCAAAACCTAAACCGTTTATGCTGGATTAACCTCGCGAAAAATAGCTTAATCACAGGAGGGTAGCCCATTCCTATTACTCGGAACGAACAACCGAACATTACAAAAACTGCAGCCTGCCGTGTGAAGAGATAAATAATATATAAAGCAAAGGTCCCAAAACGATCTAACGATCTCAGAAATGATCGGCCGGTGATTGGAGTCCGGCAACCAAGGGGTTCCAAAAAGTTATGAAATATTCAAACCGACAATAAAATATGAATCGACGAGTCTAATGCAGCGTAAAGGCGGGTTTTATTAAGAGGATTCTTAAAAATATAAATCGGTTCGCTGGCCGTTCTACGGTAATGTAATATAAATCAAGCCAAGCTATCCTAATAACAATGTGCTTCGCTTATCAACTAAAATAAATATAGTCACAACGTGTTATAAATGCTAATACAAATATATCGTTAACCCGTACTTAGAACAGAGTTAGTTTACTTTAAGAAAGGCGGCAATTTCAAGCGTATTGTCAGCAAATCGAATCAATAAATTTAGAATTAATAAACCGATGAGTGGAAAAAACAGCATCTTTTTTCTAAATGCGGCATTTCAAAAATCAGTACTGGCAAAATCGGACTGTTACAAACGACAAGAGATATGATTTAGACTCTATATTCCCTAAAAATATCTTGATTTCTGGATCCTTTATACTAGCTAAATTCTGATCTGGAGAACGAAATTCAAAATTTTTTAAGTACATCTGTAAAATAAAAGAAATATTCTCTGAAAATGAGTTGGCAGTTATATCATTAATCCTCAGAAAACGAACTTTACAGAAAAATATAGAGCGCCATCCTCATTTCAAATATACTGGCAATGCTCCATCCCTGCTTGAAATAGACATCCAGGAATACGATTTCATTAAGTGTATTGATGTTCATGCAAGAACTCTGAGAATGAGTATTTATCGTTCTGCTAATATTTGGTTCTAATATTACGTGAATTATATTACTATTTCTTTATTAAAAAATATTGGAACCAAACTACTTTCATTAAAACCCATAATTATCAAAGTAAATCTGCATATCAAAGCAGCTCCCAAGTATAGTGCACTAATCAAAATGCAGTAGAGGGAATTTAAAATTGATTAATTCTGATAAATGCCGCATCGAATAACACGTTTGAAGCGGGTGTGTATCAAAGTAACCCATTTAAGGTATGAAGCTGACAAGGCAATTAATATTTTTTGTAAAATATCTATGAACTTTTTCATTAAAGCGACCAAATCAATGAATTCCTGTATGACATCTTTGTCTGTGTTATTTTGCGAATTAAATATATTATAAATGAATTCAAAAGTTTTTCAAAATCATCAATGTCGCCCAATTTTTCGGTATCTAAGAAGTAGATATCATGTACCCCAAATGTAACATAAGGTCCTTCCCGAAAAGCAGTTTAGTCTGCATATATAAAAGCAATTGCGGTTTGGAAATTAGCAGCTGAGTAAATAAAATAAAGGCTATATTTATTACAAATATTTATCCAAAAATATCACTGAAGTAGGTAAAAATAATTAAAGTAATAACAGAGGGTATATATAAAAAAATAATGTTATACACATAATTTGCTATCTACCCATAAATTTAAAATTAGGTCAATTCAATTTTATAAAATGATTGGACAATAGTTAAGTATTTTTGAGATGTTAATTAAAATAGCAGATAAGTAAAACAAACAAAGGTTACATTTCTTACAAATATGTATCTAAAAATATCACTTTGAAATAGGTAAAAATAAACTAATAACACAGAAAAAGTATATAAAAAATAAAGTTATAAACTTAGTTCTCGGCTTATAAATTTACAATTCCGTCTTTAAAATTGAATTTTCTAAAACGATTGGACAATAGTTAATTTTCTTTTTGATTTGTTAATTAAATGTAAATTTATTTAAAGAAATAAAGATTGTTATATGAGTAAACTCAGAGTGAGGCCAATTAATTTTTTGACAGCCTATTATTATGCTCTAACAAAAAATAAATAATTCTCTCAGTTGTTTTCGTTATAAAATATTAAAAATTGATTTTCCTAAATTAGAATACATAAAATTCACGACTACTTTTATCGGAGCAGGCAAACATTTCCCATGCGACTAAAGAGAGCGTATATAAAAAATAAAGTTATAAATATAGTTCAATATTTGAGTATAAATTTACAATTCCGTCTTTAATATTCAATTTTGTAAAATGATTGGATTGTATTTTTGATTTCTTAATTAAAATATGTAAATTGATTTAAAGAAATAAAGATTGTGATATGGGTAAAATCAAATTTTAGCGTTTTTGCTAGCCTTATCTAAAAATCAAAGGAAAACGATCACAAGATTTACTGTAGGTATCCAGATAGTCATTCGGGACTCATGTGCGAGGCTCATTAATGTTTTAAAACCCTATTATTATGCTCTAACAAAAATTATTCTCGTTGTTTTCGTTATAAAATACTAAAAATTGATTTTCCCAAATTAGAATAAATAAAAATGCGCGCAAGTTTTAGTTTTATCTTCAAAATATCGTTTTTTGACAGGAAAACTCGCGACCACTTTTATTGAAGCATGCGAACATTTCCCATGAGATGCGGAGTTATTAAAACTAACTGCAAAGTGTTTCAGTCTTTATAATGATATTCCTTTAACTGGCCCCAGGACTTACCCGTTTTAACTTTAACTGGAAAATGTCCGAAAATAGACGCCGAATTTTCCATTCCCCTCTTAACTATGGTTACAGTTTTTTCGAGGTATTTTTCAGGTACTTCATATATTAATTCGTCATGCAAATGCAATGTTAACTTTGGCTTATAACGCGACCTTTTGAAAACTACATTCATTTTATCCTCAATAGTGACCATCGCATTCTTTACAATGTCAGCTGCGGATCCTTGAACAGTAGTATTTACAGCTTGCCGCTCTGCTTGACCTACAAACGACGGAATTTGATCAATTTCTAACTAAATATCGCAAACAAATATACAAAATATACCATGTCGTATGTCCTGGAAAACAGGACCAATAATTATACAGTTAAATTTCGTTCCTTTTCAAATTTTTTGGACATTTCCTATATAAGTTGCTTCGACGTGCTTCTTGTTAGATGGTTTCTGAACGTTAAGATTTTGATCTATTTTGAATAATTGTTTGAAAAATGTATCTCAAATTCTATGTCTGGTAGACAGTGACCAATTATTGATATTAAAAGAAGACTTTCGAACTTCCGTTGTTTTTATCTAATGTCTCGAATAGTCCTGTTTTTGTCCATTATTGAGTGTAAACTAATCTAAATCCTAAGGCTAAGCTTATATACTAGAACAAGGCGCTCATCCGTAACCGAGTTGGCTGCAGTCAAGCATGGGGTCGTCCAATAAAGACAATGGATGTTCGAAATTTTTCTTTTAATATCAGTAATGAGTCATTGTCTACCACATTTAGACAGGCATTGGCGAACCGGTATGGATCCGATATCAATGAGACATTACGAAATTACGAAAAGAGCAAGCTTAAGTTTTCCTTTGATGTACATAAGGAAATAGTGTGGCTTTCTCCTTAGTCAACCTAAGTTTGCTCTTTTCGTCGCCATCCCTATGACGCATTTTGGACAACGCAAGTCGAGCACTTATCAGGTCCCAAATAACTAACCACAGATGGACAAAATCTATCCTACTGAATGACATCCAACAGGGGTTCGAGGAGATAAAAGAAGAGCACACACGTATGTTCGAGAAAATCGATAGATTATGTTCCAAGACTAGGGAAAAGCTGCAAAATAATCACACAAAGAAGTTGTCTAAACATAAATCTCGCCAATAAATCCGAAAGCACCAGCGAAAGAATAAAAAAGACAAACGTAAATCTATTTTCCAGAAAGAAATCTCTAATTCCGAATGGAATGCAGTAACCAAGCATATCTTAATGATTAATTGGGCAATATCAAGATGAATCTGTTTCAGAATGGTTATCCAGAGAGAGGCCCATAAATAAGATTAGAGAAAACTGTATAACCAAGAGCACGACCGCCTGAGCAAGACCAAGAGATTCCGTATGTAAAAAGAACGTCCTAAAATTGTCAAATAGCTAACAGCCTACAAAATTAGCATGGTCTTTAGGTCTGGATCAAAAATAAGAAGCGTCTTAACAAAAACAAATCCAAATAAATTCTTACACACAAAAACACACACAGATCGAGGATCGCTGACCATGTTGTGGCAAGTTTAATGAAGCTGTTTTCATTAAAAAACAATGAGAATATCTTCAACAATCCAAGCGTAGAAATACCCACTATTTGGCAACCCCTAATAAAGCGGCGCACCAATGTCGGAGCTCTTAATGCTTGACTGTACCAACATGTTCACAGGTGAGCGCCTTGCTTTAGTAAATAAGCTCAGTCGCATTAGGATTTAGATTAGTTTACACTTGACAACGGACAGAGATAGGACTGTTCAAAGCGTTGTGTAATTAAATTAAATAAAGGCAATGGAAGTTCGAAATTCTCCTTTTAATACCCATATAAAATTGTATTTTTACAATAAAGGTTGATTTTTGTGAAGTTGAGCTGACTATGAGCAAAGTTTCTAAAATTAGATCCACATGATGAGGCAGAAGGGTATGCCCTTAGACTATATAGCAGAGGGAGACATGGTTACTCATTCACAAAAGCTTCTAAAACGCGATCAAACAATGTTTTTGAAGCTTCCTGTGATTGGAAAAAAGACGGATAGAAAACATAAATAAACGAAGTCGCTAAATGGCAACAATGTACACAACTCGGGCGGATTGCACCAGTGGCGTAGATAATTTACTTTTTGTGCCGTTTTTAGGAAAAACTGATGTTTACTATTCGGATACTTTGTGGAGTTGTTTTCATTTGAAATGAGACACGTAATATTTAAAGCATTGCACTTTATTTAAATAATTACTTAATAATAAATTTTTATGGGTATTTTTTATTATAATAAATAATTTGGATGCAATGGCAACACACAAGGGGGTTGAACGGCATTACATATATCAAATTCTTACTTACTTCAATTAATATTTATTTAACTATATATATAACAGTTATTAATCACATGTTTATACCGAGTGTTTCTCAAAGATGGTTTTCCCCTAGAACCTTTAATTTTTTTTTAGTTAAAAAACGGACATTTTGTACATCAAATGCGACGTAATTACGGATAGATTGACATAGTCAATCGTTTTCGTCACTTCCGGTTTCACCGGAAATGACATGAACTTTTCAGTTTTAAATGAGACCCCCTGTAATATTTTACATAATTCGATAAAAAATGACATTCTAAATACATTCACCCTCATATGTCAACTTTTGATATTTCTGTCTTAAAATATTTAAATTTTAATTTAAAGAGCTTCGACTATGTAAAAACAGCCAATTTTTACTCAATGATGCTTGGAAAAATAGATTTGACCGTCTTTTGTTTTTTTAGCCTTTGCAGATTAATTGAAACTTTCTTTGTTAAATCATGGTTATGGCTTTAAGTATATATTTTTAAATGGAACGAGGGTGGCTCGTTAACACATTCGGAAAAATCATTTTTTTACGAATAATTTGATACTACATAGGTACTTGATACTTTTAGTTAAATCATCACTAGAAAAGCTAAAAAGCATAGTAGTTGTTTGCTTAAGAATTATATTGATTTAAAACGGTCGATGTTTTGGAAGAAAGCGTACTATACATATCGGCGATTATTTTAATTAAGCTTAGAAATGAACAAAAATATAACAGTTTTGGGTGCAACCAGTAAACTATACTACAACTTTTGCTAGTGACCGAGAAGTATCTATAAAAAATAATATTTAAAAAGGTCTATTAGGACACTTTTTTACGATGCCAAAGTACTTAAATTTAACCAAATTTACACTAACTAGGTGTCAAAAAAAAAACTAAATACATTACTTTCTTTAAGCACAATACCAACACAAAACAAATAAAAATAATACTGCCACTATTCCTAATGTAAGTCACTAAATGTCAAAAAACCTGTCTTACACCATACCGATAATATATACTATGTTACCAAAATGGTTTAAGAGATAAACCCTACCGTAAAATAAAACATAAACTACATAATTGGTTAATAAATATTAATATTCCTTGCTTTTCGACATAAATACAAAGTCATTTTGTATTCATATTTTTATCGTAAAGAATATGTAATACTTTTAAGTCGCGACATATTTCAAAACACGACGCGCAGCGGAGTGTTTTGTAAGTCACAAGGGCTTTAAAGGCCTCTTATACACGTATATCATACGCTATTTTTAATTACGCATGCATCATAATCTCAAAAATGTTTTAAATATTAAACAGCCTTTTTTACAATTTTGCAATTTTTTTCAGTACCTAGGCTTTAAAATGATAAAACGTGGTTGTTAGGGATTTGTTTACGCTGCTATAAATAATTTGTACAAAAAGGTAGATCATCTACAGCAACCTTTAAAAAAGTAGGCGCATCACAAACATCATTTTAAGCACGCTGGAGCGTGCGATAATCGTTGATTATGATGCATGCGTTATAAAAATTAATTTTTTATCCGATCGGACGAAAAACGACACCTTTCCGATGTGTTTTCTCACCGCAAGAGTCATGATTCCAGTATATTGCATTCGTTGCTTGGCAACATGCAATAACTGTACAAGAATAGAAAATAACAGTCCGGGAATATAACATTCCCGTCCTAGGCCGGGAATGTAACATTTCTGTCATATTCAAACGCCTTGTTTGTCAGATCTGACGTCTATCAAAAGTAACATTTAGCTGTAGTTTCCGTAGCTACGTAATAAAATTCAAGTTCACTCGATTCAAAACTTGATATTATGTTGAGTTTAAATTTAAAACACCGTTTTTATTTACAGTAATATTTAGCTCTATTTATATAAGTACGTATTCTAATTAATTTCGATCGGATAAAAAATAGTATGTGCAACTCGTAGGAAAAGCACATTCCTGGACTCCTGTGTTGCTGGCCTCGGCTTTGCCTCGTCCAGCAACTACCACAGTCGTCCAGGAATCTTTTGCTTTTCCTCCTAGTTACACAATATACTATTAACTGTACGTATATTTTTGGAAAATACTGTGTAATTAACTTACAGCCTAGCCTAGCCAAACATTGTTAAATAAGTAGAAGAAAAATATAGATAAACGAACTTAAACGTAAAGTGCACGCAGTTATTTACATAAAACCATTGTGCACAAACTGTAATGTGTATGTAAATTGTTATATCCTGTACATTTTCTAAAATAAACATGCTTTCTGAAATAAAATTAGCTGTTAGTACTACTTATTCATTTCTAAACAAAACTGCCTTAGTGTTAATACTGCGGCACCTGTTTTGCCTTGACATATCGAGCTTTTTCATAGTTTCATAATGTATTCTTATTTGGAAATAGTTTTTTAAAATTAATTTAGTAACTAAAAATGGATGTTCCTTTAATACCTCATCATCGAACATGTGGTCCCCAAAACTGTCATACAGAGCGGCAGGTAATGTGTTAAATGTGTGTGTAACCAATACATCAATGATATTCCTACTAAAAATATTTTTGGTTTTTTGAAAAAATCTGAAAAATTTTTCAGCAGCCCTGCATGTCTCTATTACATAGGTGCTTGCATTGACAAGCGCTCCGTAAGTTTTTCTGACTTGTAGATGTGAAGTTGTTAAATCACTTTCAAGTGTAAGTAGACATTTAGGGCAAGTTACACATTTTTTAAGGCCTCTTACAACAAAACCTGCTATATATGCCACAATGTCTTGGACATATATAGTAAGATCCCAAGCACTCGATGTAGTAAAATGATTACTTTGAATATGTTCTTCAATAACCTTTTGAAAATTAACATACTCTTCGCTTTGTTGCAAATTTTCACCTGCGTCTGAAGTTGATATATGGGCATCAGAACCACAAGTTAGAATGGTAATGTCTTCTAAATTAATTGCATTTCCTGCATTTGATGGGGATATTTCAGAATGAACCAGTAGTCTTTTATAAGCTGCCTCGAATTGCCTGGCGGTAGGGTTATTGTTGAAACCCCCCTTGCTACGAATTGCCCCGAAAAACAATTCCAAGTGATCTTGTGACAACTTATATGCTAAAATATATTTAAGCATTTTTGTTTCCAAAACATATTTAGTGTACATATTTCTCAAACTTTGAATACATATCAAAAAGCCTAGGAAACCAATTTTCCTAGAAGATTGCAAAATAGAAACATTTCTTAAAGTTAAACTATGTATATATAATTTCATCTCGTCTAAATATTTGAAAAAGCTTGCATCTGTACTAGGAGAAAGAGGCTTTTTATAAAAGTATTTGACAAATCTACTTCTCGAGTTAAGTATGTCAAATAAATTATTAAATTTCAGAATAAAATCGGATGTTCCAGAAGAATTCAAGAAACCGTCACATTTTAAGTCTTCCCGTAGAAAAGAAATAGCATCACTAACACTTTTGCTAATTGTTTGAGTTGCCAAACGGACTTTCATTTTCTCCCTTTCCCAGTAGAGATGCCTCATACGCATTTTTGAAGCAGCATGCAACCCTTCCACATTTTGTTTCTCGACTAGTTGAGATAAATAACTCCACTTTATCTCTCGATTGTCACCATCTTTAAGACCAGTTTGGCTTGCTAAGCAATTTCTGACAAGTTTGATCATATGACAGGCGTCGAGGAAAATATATACAGGCTCTTTGGTTACTGGATGGTCGAAACATGTTTTCAAATTAAGCGGATCACTTAAATTGGCACCAAGTTTTTCACACATAGACAAATTCGCAGGAGCGCCATCAAAAGTAATGGATGTTACTATAACGTCGCTCTCATGTACAAATTCCAAACATTTTTGAACTAGTACAGCTTTTTCTGTGGATGATAACCCATTTAACAGAAAATATCCAACAGGTACCTTCCAAGATCCATTTACACACACAAGCATAAATACCAGGGCCTCCCTGGCTTCTGAAAGATGATCATCATCTATGTTTGTCCCTATATCTACGTACCCAGTAAATTTTTGTCCAGTCCATTCTACTTGCTTTCTAATAGACATTTCGTCCATAACTAAATTACACAAAAGCTTGCTGGGAGAATTCTTACATTTTAGCATGAGCGCTTTAAGTGCTTCTTGGGTGAAACCAGGATTACCATCTACTGACCTGTACCACTTGGATATTGTTCCCAAATGAGGTAATGATTGGTTAAATGTATTTCTTACAAAGCAGTACGCTTTTGGGGAGTAAAATGCCAGGGTTAATGCAAATGAACGAAGAATTGGTTCATATTTTTGCGTCTTCGATCCCTTCAGCATCCTTTCAAATATATTTACAGCAGGTCCAGAGAGTGATGCCTAAAAGAAAATGTTGATTTATAATACACAAAAAAATGCATGTCTATTTAGGTTTGTCTGCATGCAACCAAACTATTTTTCCTTTATTCAATTAGGTATAAGAGCTACTGAATAAAGCCAACTGCCATTGTTTTTTTTTTGAGGTGGTCCGATTTTTTGTATTAGGTAATAATACATATACATTTAATAGTAAACTCACTTTTATGGTGTTCTCTGATGTCTCACTTATTAAAGATTTTTGCTTCAGATAATCCAATAACTTGTTTAATGTTGTAATTTTGATCCTCAATCTTCTTACGGACATTTGCAAGTTATGAATTTTCCGTCTTTGCTTGATGTCTCGACTTTTTAAAAACCGCAAATTTCGACTTCTTTTTGTGGGAGTTGAGAAGTCACTGCTTTCCAGATCACCTACATATGCTCGTTTCCTAAAAAATATAAGTTACAAAATCCCTTTTGTTTCAACAAAAGTAAAAAAATTATATTTTTACATATCTATTTTATGTCATTACTACAGTGTAATTATTACCTTTTCTTGGTAACTGTCCTTATAGGTATTCTTTCTTCTAAAACATCCATTCCCGACATTGTTGAAGAAGACGAATGCTCCTTGTGTAAACTGCAATATAAATACCCACATTAATATATAACATACTTTTAAAACCTTGTATAGGGTCACTATTAGGCTACGCGTAGTTATTTAAGGTTTTCTAAAACGCCCATTTATTTCAAGCTATTTTGGACACACGGGAAAGCTAAAAGGTCACTGTATTTGGAGATCCACTTAAAGGGAATCTAAATTTCCATACATAGTTCTATTTAAAATAAAAAAATTACATGGGTAGAGAAATTCAAACCACTTGAATAATAGGTACATAAATATTAAATATGTACCGACTTAAATGAAAACTTTTTATCAAGGAATTTATCTTAATAATATGAACATCGCAACTACTAGTAGCTAAGTGAAACTGCACCCTTACATGTCAAGAACATATTTGTACCACCATTTAAAAAAATATAAGATACCTTTCGACTTTTTCACATTCCGAAGCAGTTTCTGTGCTGAATGATGAAGAAGCATGTGGCTTCTCCAAAACCATATAACTTGGCTCCATAATAGTCGTATTTGGTGCTCTGCAAATTAATAATTTTAAATAACACCATGAAGCAAATACAAAATTAACAATTTCATCAATATAATAAAATAATAATATAAACTTACATAAAATCTTTATGTGGAGATGCCTCGGGGGATGCCCTCGGAGATGCCTCCAGAGTGATTGTTGAATCCGAGCTGCAATGGATAATTATCAATACACACAAAAGAAATATTGTATTCAATTCAAACTACTAGTTTAATCATGAGATTAATGTAGACAGAAATGGGAGCAAACACAACGTATACTTATATTTAAACTACCCTATCCTCAAACTAAATATTCATTCTGATGATTCATATGACTACTTTTATTATATCGCTATATTAGTGATATGAAATATATTTCAATTATAGTTTAATCTCAACTTTAATAAATATTGATTTTCAGGTCAGTCGTAACATATGTTGTATTTAAAATTAGACCAAACTCAACCTTAACAAAGATATATTTGAGTATAAAAGTAAATAATATCACTTTTGTACTTATTTAGAGTTAAATTATAGATATTATTATAGTATTAGAGATAAGGTTTAAGGCTGTGTGCACATGGAGGTAATTAAATACAAAGCTACAAATTTAATTCAACGTATTATGCCGGGCAATAATTTATTTTTAATTTGAATCAGTTGTATATTCAAAATGAATATAAGCCGTAGTTGCAAAGACTTTATGTTTCAAAACTATTATAAAGCACTCTGAAATTGAATAGATATATTTTAATATTTAACTAGTGTCTCAATGAAAACAAAAATGGATCAAGGTTGTTATGTTATATTAGTAAATTCAAAATTGTATAGTACAATTCTGAGATATACTTATATTCCTATCTTAATGTATTTATTTCGTTTTACAAATGTAAATAAAATATTATGTCCCACTTTATGATTTGCTATTTCATATACAACTTTTATAACGATTTGTTTTTTTTTAATACAATGATATAAAATTGTGCACTTTATAGTTATTATACACAAAATAAAAATCTAACACCACTGGGTTAGTGCGGATTTATTTAAATTTTCAAAATACATAGAACAAAAAATGAATTAATTGCGCAAAAGGAATTATTACTAAGGACTTTATAAGACAAATTTTTATATATAACGAAAATATATACGTGTTTATTAAATAAAACTTCATTTCAAATTAACTTATTTTTATTACCTAAAAAAAATAAAAATTAAATAAAACTAGATTTAGTTAGGATATATCAGATCAGATGCTTTAAATTCTGCTACCTATTTAATATTCTAACGCGCCATTCTGACGGTACTAACTAATATAAACATAATCATTATCCAAAGCTGTATATCATTAAAGGAAATTTGATGAATATTTCACTTAAACTTACACCCATTTGACGGTTTATCATCTTTAGGTCTGATGATGTCTGCAGAGACGAATCATATCACTCACATTTAAAGAAAATGCAAAAATGTTCTTAGTAGGGTCGAGACTGGGCAATGTCATCATGTACTTGCATTATTAATATTCTCCAGATTATTAATTTGCTCCAATGCGGCTGAATATAGAATCCAAGAATTATGATACTTACTGTTTTATTATATCCTGTAAAGATGTCTTATTTTATTATAATTTCAACATGTCTTTTGCTATGTAAATCATTCAGCTGACCATCTTTATTACAGTAATGCAAAATGCCTTTTGCCATTGGTAAATATTCTAGTAATGATTTATGATCAAAATCTTGATAGCTTGGTGGCCCCTGCAGGAGTTCTTGTAGATCAGAGGATATGTAATCTGCTGCTCCTAATACAATATTATCCGAATTAGCATCGGAATCACTGCCTTGAAAAGTATCAGTACTTACATGAAGTACTTGGGGAAGTGACATTTAAATTTATTGTTTCACTGCTCACTTGGCGTAGGTTCTCAAATATTGTAAACATTTAGTCATAAATATGTTATTATAATAAATCACTGAACATTGAATACAGTAGCTCATCATCCCCATTCCTGTGATAAAATTTAATTCCGTGACCCAAGCAACATAATAAATGATTACAACACTATTTTAATTTTATATGCCGCATCCCCACTACCCCCCATTGTATACAGATGTTGATTATATTTCCTTTTAATTGCTGCCGCTGTTATTTCAAGTAAATCTTAAAAAAAAACAGAAAATGTATTTCCCCTTACTTAAAGAAACAAAAACGCTGACAACAGTAAACTTGCATTGCTTTTGTTCTAATTGACATACTATTCTGTGAAACAAATATATACATATAATTTTAGATTTAGGTACTCCCGCCCTTCCCTTACCTAGTGAGGAGATATTGCCCAAAAATAATTCGAACCATTTGGTCCTTGAAAACAAAAAATCTCAACTCGGGTCTCAAGGTCTGCAAACTTTGATGTAAATATACGTATCAAATAGTTGGAAGAGAAATATTTTTTGGCTAACAATTCTCCGCCAATAAATTATTGAAATAAATGCAAAAATATTTATTTATCCAGCTAAATTAATTAGAAACGTGATAAGTATCAGAAATGTTCGCATAATTTAATTTTAGAATATAAATGTTAACCATTTTCTAATAAATTGGTATAATGGGTTTCGATATATCGGCCCTTTTTAAGTTATGTTATTTTTTAAATTATATTATTTATCTGTAAGTTCCCACCTTGCCCACCTTATTAAGACTGTATGCTAAACAATATGTGACTATCATTCTCAAACATTCGAAAATGCATGCATAGTGCATTAGAGAGAACTGAATAGTACTTACATACTTATAAAAATAAATAACTAAAATTGGTATAAACAAAGCATTTACCTAAAAATTATTTAATTACTTCTTCCGAACAATTCCATTCATGAAGCAATGCATCCATGATGCATAAACACCTTGTTTTAACACTATTTAACACGTACAAAACACTAACGTGAAATATGGCGGGCTCCACATAAATCATTCACATTCACACAAATTAAACTGACTAGGTAACAGAAACCCGTCCGCTCTGTATAGTCCCGTATACTTCAGATGCACAAGCACCCGAGAAAACTCGTTTTCTCTCTCGGAAAATTATACTCTTTCTTATCTTAAAAATGACTTCACAAGTATATTATTAAAATTATTATAATTTATCAGGTATTTTCGACTTTATCATAGTGATACGACTCTATCATATGATAGAAATTAGTAACATATTTTATTTTAAAATCATTCTTATTTATGTGTCACTTGTAATAAAACTGTAATTCTTAATTAAAACAATAGTAAACAGTTTAGATTAGAGATTATATGGTATTATATGTATTGAGCATCTTTATATTTGATTTGATAATTTTTTAAGATTAACAAAGTTTAGATTGAACCTTTTTTAAGGCATAGAACAAGGTCTATTATCTTTAAATTCAAGCATATGTTGAGGATACATCAATAGGTTGCCGATGATATTATATATTTTTTGTGTTACCAAAAAAAACCATGCCTACCTTTTATTACTTCATATTTAATTTACCTAATTAACTTAATAGGAAGAACAACTATTACATATTTTTTATAGGTTTATACTTAAAGTCTATAATAGGATTAATAGGTATGTCTTAACGCTTACCTCTTGGATGAAATGTCCTCAAAAATTGTGGCATTTTGCTTTGGAAAAGCATTAGCCCTAATTTGTTTTCGGCCATTTGGTTGGGTTAATATATCAGATGTATCAAAATGATCTGAGCATATATTAGGTTCTTTGGGAAGGTGCTCACTCTGTTCCAAATTAAACACCGACAACCACATATTCCGTCTGGCAATATCTTTAGGAAATCTAAAATTTCAAATAAACCACTGCTAATTTTACATCAACTAGCAAGAATACATACAGCCCAATAGCTTATTTATTGCTTCTTATATCAAAGTTTAGGCCCTAATTCCACCTTTTGCATTATATTATATTGTGCAAATT
Source organism: Pissodes strobi (assembly GCA_016904865.1). NCBI lineage: Eukaryota > Metazoa > Arthropoda > Insecta > Coleoptera > Curculionidae > Pissodes > Pissodes strobi. The sequence goes on from MU183917.1 coordinate 80,960, forward strand.
TATAATTTATGAGAGAAATAAAGGACTGTAAATAAATTTCGAGACATTAAGTAACCTTTTATATACTCAATGTGCCGCCAATGAAATACAAACGCCTTACATTAACCTCACTTACCTATGAAAAGACACTTCTGGGTTCAAATTATCACTTTTTCGACACACAACGCAAGTTCTTCCCATATTTATAGCGATACACTAACAGTTTCTAATGTTTTCTTTTAAGATAACACACTTAAATCACCAAAATCAATCAAAAACAACCTGGAAAATGCCGACAACGCCGTAATTTTTCAGACAGATTATTTAGAATGGCGTCGTAGTAAAAAATAGTACAAGGCAGCGCAAGTGGGAAAGCGACGTTGTCAGGTCTTAGTTATGTTATTTATTAAACCTCAAAAAATATATGATGCACTAAAAATTGAACGGAAATATGTTCTGGTGCTACTTTTATTTTAATCTACAAAAAAAAAAAAGGTTGTGTGGCTTAATTGTACGTGGCGTTTACAAATAGTAGGTGCCTTAAACGCCTTTGTTTATGGTAGGGTTTACCGAAAAACCCAGCGACTTCGCCGCATGTGGCAACACAGCTATGTTTACGTTTATTGTATGATCTCTTTAAAATGTAAATAATGTTGTCTCCCATAGTCTAAGGGTATGCCAGACCGTTCTAGAATCTAGACAATCTTCTTTGTGTTTGCCACGATTCGAAGAGTAAAAAGCCCACCCTAGCTCTTTCAGTTAACATTTATGGCTCAATGGGCTAAGTTGTAATCGAAATTCAGATCGTCTGCCTCATCACAGACTGATCAATGGCATTCATCATCAATTCTACTAGACTATTCTATAGTCTTGAAGTGTCGGTAAAGCAGTTTTGTGGGACGCGACTTGCCACACTAAATCAGAAAAATAATAGCAATGCACACCCATACTCACCTTCTGATTACAGCTATTTACTAAGTGCAATTGTTTCAAATATAATTGATGGTACTTACTTTTTATAGAAGAATCAATATGATTAATATGGGGCAAATAGCGTCTCCGCCCACTAATAGTTTCCACATATCCATTGTCTCTACAAGAACATACAGTTTTCTTAATAAACTCTTTAATTCCTGAATAAGTGTTACGAAAACTTTCCATAAAATGGGCAGCATCCTCTTCTGAAATATTTAATTGATCAGCCAAGGTTTTTGGTCCCATGCCATAGATTATGCCATAGCAAAGTTGTTTCGCATTTTGCCTCTTGTTTTCGTCTACCTAAAATGTGTTTAGATACTTAACAAATATTAAGGATGCTCGTCAGTTACTTTTCCCTTTGGAATCACATAATAAGTGAAGGGATTTTAAGTCCGGCAAATCTTATATGGACATAATATCAGTTAATTTAACACCCCGAGCTCAGAATGAAAAGACCCAACCACAGAGAAATGTGTTCACAACAGAAATGATAATTATTATCCTTGGTAAAGCAAAATTTCAATTCGGTACTTGAAAAAATTATATGGTAAGTTCAATATTACTTATTCAAATTGAAGTGGTGTTGAAATATTTGTTGGGTGATAATTAAAACACAATACCTTCAAGGCAAAGAAATATGCTAAATGAATCATTAAATTTATTCCTTGTCAAATTAAAAATATTGATAAACTTACCATCTCTTCAGTTACGTTATTCCACTTGGCGGCAATCGACCGAAAGATATCTCCAGGTTTACTCATAATATCGGTAAGCAATTTATCTTTTGATAAATAGGTCAAAATTCTTAACTCCAGTTGACAGTAGTCAGCCGACACTAAAGTATATTCATCAGGTACACTAAAAGCACTTCTACAGCTTATCAAAACGTCCTTTTTTGATATTGGGTCAACGATATTAAAGTCTTTAGTTACCATTTGGATGTTAGGTTCATGCATACTGATTCTTCCGGTAGCTGTATGGCTGACATACGACCCATATATTCTGTTATTTTCACAAGATCTTATCAGAGGATAAACCATTTTCGTGAGAGTAAAATTAATTTTGCGCCACAAGAGAACAAGATCTGAAATTGGATGGGCATTCTGTTCGAGAATTTGCCTCTTAGTGCTGACTTTTTTGCCTTTGAAGTTGCCTAAAAGAAAATTATAGATAGCTGTTTTTGGTACAATTATTACACAATATGTCTGTTGAGTGATAAGTGATTTCTTAAGAATGATCTATGAGATTCGTCTCAGAGCTCTGCAAGGCTAAAATCTTTGCTAACTTTGGGTTACTTATTACAGGATCCAAATTCAAAAATTAACTTTTATAAACCAATAATTTTATAATTTTTATATTAGGTGAATGTTCATATTATATTCTGAATACGAAAATACAGTGTGGCAAATAAGTCCAGAAACAACAAAATATACACGTCTAAGTTGGGGTTTGGAAATCTGTGCAAAATGCACTACAATACAGTGTTATCCACAAAACCGAAACAGAATTTTTACACAAAACTAAACTTATAATCTTCCTAACTTTAATTTTGTTAACTGCCTGCTTAATCAAGCAAAACCAAAAAGAACCTATTCTGGGAACTGCATTTGTTACATTTCATCAACCAGTACATTGGTTACAGCTAATCTTATAATTTACCTATAGTTCTTTTCAAAATTACAGAATGTAATGAGACAGTAAAAAACCCGAAAAACCGAGAAAGGTCCAATTTTACAACCTTATTTGGTTATTCGTTTCATATAAATATTATTGATTGCAAGCTTGCCTCTAACAACCTTTATAATATAGGGTATAGACACGCCAGCGGCATACCGATAGCATAATAAGATCCTTTCCAGTTCGACGGCACTACGCTATATTATCCGCTTCGGATTGGTGGGTTAACGTCACTTTAGAGTATTGTTAACTCTTCACGCATGGCCCTCCGCTCGCTCCGAGGCGCAACCAAACAAAATTAACTCAAACTAACCAAAATTGCCAAATTTAGAAAAAGCAACACACATAACCTTAAAAAATAAAAAAAAAACATGGCTTACCATTGACGGGAACCGAACGCAGACTGTCCGTATCACAAACACAGAAACTACCCACTGCACTACTAGACCTGTTTGAATAGATTCACTGGAGCGTAGATAAAGTGAAAATTACGTCAACCCATCAATCAGAAGCGGCTAATATATACAATTCCTTGTTGTAACCTGGTTTGCATTTTTAGTTACTATCTGTAATTTTGGAAACAAACTGCTTTATCAAGCAGAACCAAAAAGAACCAATTCGGTTCCTTCAGTTACGCTAGATCAATAAGAGGGCCTATGCTAGTTTCTTGTACAGGGTGATCCCCTATAATGTCGCCCCCCTTTAACTTTTTTAATTTATGTGTCCCAAAAAAATTCAAAGTATGGTTATGTAGGTACTGAAAAATACTTTTTTTCTGCATATAAAAATATTAGAAAAATGATCAGTATACAGGGAAAAACAAAAAGTTGTTATTTTCAATGGAATACCCTATATATGAATTTATTTTTCGATTCCTCGTAAAATTCTAAGCATATTTTATATATGATGTTATACCTCTAGAGTTAGTAGTTTCACAGCAATAAACAGTTGAAAATCGGTACTTTGGCTTTGGCTACCTTGGTAGCAAGAAGGTCATTAGAGATGGAGTAAAATGAATTTGACATTCCAATCTTAACTTTACAAGAGCTATCTAACGGTACTAATTGACAGGTGGTACCATGAGTACTAAGTCTGGTACCTCGGTAAGTACCGTCAGTTAGCACCATCAGATAGCTGTTGGAAAGTTAAGGTAGGAATGTGAAATTCATTTTACTCCATCTCTAATGATCTTCTTGCTACCAAGCTGAAAAGTAGCCAAAGTACCGATTTTCAACTGTTTATAACTGTGAAACTACTAACTCTAGAGGTATAACATGATACATAAAATATGCTTAGAATTTTACGAGGAACCGAAAAATAAATTCATATATAGGGTGTTCCATTGAAAAAAAAATAACGTTTTGTTTTTCCCTGTATACTGATCATTTTTCCAATATTTTTTATGCGCAGAAAAAAAGCATTTTTCAGTACCTACATACCCATACTTTTAATTTTTTTGGGACACTTAAAATAAAAAAGTTAAAGGGGGGCGACATTATAGGGGATCACCCTGTACTGGTTGATCGAGCGTAACTGAAGGAATAGAATCGGTTCTTTTTGGTTCCGCTTGATGAAGCAGGTAATGTTCGCTTCAAAATTACAGAACCAGCTGAAACTACTGGCAGCGTACGCTTACTGGCATTTTGTTCCAAACAAGAACAACCATTTATCTAGTTTGGTCTGTATTGCACTGGCATCTGGAAAGGCGTACCGTGCGTTCAGGCTTACAAACCCTCGCGCAAGACCGTGTGCGACTTGTCCGCACTGCGCTGGTGTATGGATACGACAAACGGCGGTATTGAATAACAAACCCAAGTTCATTTGAGAACAATGCTGTTCTGAAATTAACCGAGGTTCAGATTTACCTGGGGCACAGAACATGACGTGGGTCAGCTTCACCCTCTTGTTCTGTGCCAGCCCTCACTCCTGCAGGTGGATTCTTAACCGGTCGGGACGTTTCGAAAACGACCAGCTACCGAGTGGAAACAATAAATTGTTTTAATTGGTTCATTTGAAATATGTGATATCTTTTATGTAGTATTTGAATTTGAAAAGACAGATAGAAACAGTAAACAGTTGAGATATTGATATTGTTATTTGTTAGTAGGTTATAATTATTTATCTATGATTATGTTAGTGTAGTGGTAATTGGAGTAATCGCACACGGCACATGAATCGAGACGAAGCGAAGTGACCGCAAAATTTGTAAACTGTTAATAATAATCATGAAATCAAATACGTTTTAGTAGCAACATTCTGCTATGATACACAAAATACATAAAGTAGGACTCACGAAAAACAACAATCAAAAATTATCTTTAATAAAATTAATCGTCTTAACTTTCCTAACTCTATACGTAGATCTAACATAGGTACAAAGGCAATTTATTATACTCAATTAGTGCCTTATAAAATAATGAATTAAAAGGGCAGCTCTTTTTCACAATTAGAAAATGAGGAGATATATTATTGTTTTATAGATAATTGTACTGGACTTTACTGACAAAAATTTACTTATCTTTCTAAAAATCCTATTTTTTAAATAACTTTTTCACTATATAATTATTATGCTCTTTAAAGTAAGTTTACAGTCAATTATATACCGAGATATTTGCAATATTAATTCGTGTTGACAAAGTTTTAATTTAACAAAATCTTATTAATGTTTGCATGTTTGCACCAAATATCATTAGTTTTTGTTGCATTGTCAAAAAGCTTAGTCTCCACTAACGATTTTTCCACCTTTGCGAGCTCTACAGTCAGTGTTTCAATAGTTTTATTCTGCATTTTCCCCTTGTATGAATATTTGTGTTTTGTGAAACATAATAATAAAATTATTATAGTAAATAAAATAAGTAAACAAATATACCTCTCCTATACCTACTAACCCTAACCCCAAAATCTATGATTTTTAATACTGAAACCTTGAAATGCAGTGCAGCCAACACGACACTAGCAAATTTTACTCGGGAGCGGTTAAGAATATCAACTTGTCGGTATCAACTAGGTGCGAGTTCATACCGACCAAGATATACAGATCGGAACGTACTCGATACGGTTCGTCCCGATAGGGACTAATTTAGAGTTAGTTCTGGGTGCACAGACAACGCTGAATGCAGCTTGACTGTCAGAGCAAGTTTCTACTTCCTCTTAATTTCTTTGTCTGACCGCGTCCATTGTTGCCACCATTAAGATTGCATAGACCTCTACTTGGAACACTTGCGTGCTTCCACAGGGGAAAGCTTTCTCGGGTGCCGTTAGTCTCCTAGAAGACGGCGAACTCGAGTTCTACCAGTGGTGAGCCATCAGTGTGTAACATACGAACCGATAAACTTACTTCCCTACATTTCCATTGCCCCTTTGTTGGTATGGTCACTATGTATGCTTTCTTCAAGCTCGGCCTGTCGTCGGGTACTACGACTCTGTATAAGGACAAATGTATATCCCTATAGGCCCTTGGGGAAATTCTATGTCCAACTATCTCACCCCTTTATCTAACAAACTATTGCATTGTTCTACACTTCATTTGTAAGCTTTTTGTAGAATGAGACCGCTTAGGATCTGGCCTCAGGGTGTAAACAGCACAAGTGCTGGTTTAGTGACACCAACTAAGCTGAAAAACCTAAAAGAACTGGAGGACGGTCGACGTTTCGAGGAACATATCTGCCCCCGTTGTCAATACAGATACCATTGTCCTGCAAGAAGGAAGACGTAGCTTCCTTCTTGCAACTTCTTATTTAAACTATTTAGATAGAGGGAATATTCCGTATAGTCCATTGTATTGGTTGATCGAGCGTGACTAGTGGGATTACAGGATTGGTCCCTTTGGTTCCGCTTGATTAAGCAAACATTTAGTATAAAAGCGAGTTAGGTAGAGTTTTAAATTTAGCTTTAATCATCTCCTGATGGTTAGCGAAACGCGCGTCGAGTGCAATAATTCTGTTTCGGTATTGTGGATAAAACTCCGTTTTAGTGCTTGTTGCCGAAAGTTCCAAACCCCAACATAATCAACATTTGAACAATTAAAGAACAAGGAACTTACCAATGACTTTGGAAACATCAGTCGGCGAATTGAAGTGAAATCTTCTCCCTGCTAAAGAGTACCCTTTCTTTTCTATAGAAATTTGCTGCAGCTTCAACAAATCTGCTAAATGTTGCAAATCGATTTTACTAGCACTCATTCCACATAATTCCACGTTAGCCAGGCATAATAACGTTCGCATTTCCAAATCTTCAAAGATAATTAATTACTCCAGTTGTGAGGTAAGAATATGGATGGGGTGTGAATAATTTTCAATGACCATCAAAAAGTTGGGCTAGACAAAAATCTAAGAATATTTCCAGCATGTATGGATTTTTTTTAATGTAATTAAGCTAAGTTAGAATTACAGACAATATTACCAACAAGATGGAATTAAATATTTTTAATTTAATGGTGCACTTCACATTTCTGTGGAATACAAAAGATATTATAAAAATTTAGTATTCAAGTATACATTAAATACTTATTTTCCTTTCCAATTATTTATTTATTAATAAACGGGAAACGCCATTTTATACAAATGAAACATATACTAAAAAGTTAATTTAATATAAGATCGCATTAATACAATCCCTGTTTAAGTAAGAAAATATTTATTAATCTAGCTAACAGATATCACAAATAAATAGAATGTAAGACAACTAAAAAACATTATGTAATAATTTGCTTTTAAACGCTATAAGTGAGCTACCGAATGGATCTAGCGAGGGATTCCTATTTAATAATTGTAATGTCTTCTCTATTGAGTTATTAACTCCATGTCCTGTGATTATCAATATTAAATAGTTTATTGCGTCTGACCTGACGATTTGGCTGTTTGAAGCAAATTTGATTTATTAGTGAGAGACAATCCATGATTCTATTAAAAATATCGTAAAGTAAAGAAGATCTTGAACTATCCTACAATGAGATAAAGAAGAAAAACCACGGTTACCTGGCCCTATTTTTTTTTATGGCAGCGGCACACACTTTAAAGGGAGATCCTCAGCGTGTGTGCGAAGATGCTGATTGATACGGGTCTTGAATAGTTGTAGGTTCTCATTACGGGGAAAACAGATGATATGACAGAATCTAGAAAATTTACATTGAACCTCCTCAATGTTCTGAATGTGGACATTCTAAAATGGTATAGTAAAGTATTCTTAATGACCTGAATGTGATCCAGCAGATCTTAGAATCAAACCCAAAAGCTGCAAGGCCCCAAATGAAACCTTCCTGTTGAAAGTAACGCCAAGATCCTTAATTTATCGATCAATTGCAAATGAACATTATTAATACGATACTCCGTATCAAGTAGAGTTAAGAAAAAAACTAATAAAGTTGCGCTTTTTGACATTTAATACTAAACAATTCATCTGAGTCCAATACACAAGATACTCAAGGTTCTCCTGCAGTATGGCAGTATCCTATCTAGTTTCGGTAATTGTGAACAGTTTCATCCAATATCGTTAAAAAATAAATTAAATAACAATGGGGCTACCGGTTCTTGTGGAACCCCCGAAGGAACAATGATGTCTGTAGAGACATATTTTCTAATGTTTACACTTTGTCTCCTGCCTATTAGAAAACACTCTAAACAATTTAAAGATATTTTGTCGAATCCAGCTGCTCATAATTTTGCCAAAAGCAGGTGATGGTTTACCCTGTTGAAAGCCTTGGAAAAGTCTGTATAAATAGCATCAACCTGACAGCTCTCCTTCGACACCCACCAGGACAGTTTCATAAAGTACTAGATTGGTAGTAATAAACCCCATGTTGCTCTTCCAGAATGATACTTTTACATGCCCAACTAAGCTGATCAAACATTAAACTATCAAACAGCTTTGGAATAGCTGACTGTTTGGCAACCCCCCTGTAATTTCTTAGTCCTCCCTATCACCGGTTTTAAAAATCGGTACTACATAATTTTCCCTCTATTTATCCAGAAGTTCACTCTCGACTCGTTAAATAAAATACACAGAGGAAGACTACTACTATAAGTTAAATTAATTAAAATCTTCCGGAATACAATTAGGATCAGCATTTATCTTCTCAGAATACTTATAACAATTATATTATGTAATAAATTAATAAAAATAAAATACACTAGGAACCGTAGCTTTTCGGTCGTTATTGAATTTTTCCGATATTTGTTAAATAATACGAGACGCCTTAAACTATCCGACTTTTGATTATTCAACGAAAACAACATCTACACACATCTATATTACTGATTTCATTTAACAATTCACCTAAGAGCTACATTACATAACTTAAGATATATATATATATAT